>CM064881.1:25731917-25872993 GCA_003313485.2 Penstemon barbatus
CGTCGTTCAGGTGATCTTTGATGAGAATTTCTCCTTCGATCAACATTCCGAGGGCTTCTACTTCTTTCCCTTTTACGATTATCTCGCTCTATGTATTCGTCAAGTTTTCCTTGCTCGATAAGTTTCTCAACCTCTCTCTTAAGGTGAAAACAATTCTCCGTTCGATGTCCATGTGCCCTATGGTATTTACAGTATTGATCGTAGTTTCGAGAGCCTGGTCTTGGTTGCGCGATTTTCCTCGCTTCGGGAATCCAGTTATTTCTTTCTAGGACTTCCAATATTTCTTCCATTGGAACATTTAACCTTGGGTGTTCTACATGATTCACCCTGCCTCTGATTGGTTGATCATGGTTTCTTGGTCTTTGGTAGAAATTATGTTGTCTGTCTTGGTCGGCTTTGTTGTATTCCAGTCGGTGGAAAACATTACCTCTCCTGGAAGATCGCTCGTAATCCAAAGGTTTTTGGGTAGGAAACCTCTCAGGCCGTTTGGAGCCTGAGGTGGTGGCTTTGTTTTTGTTTTTATCCTTAAAGGAATTCATCTCTTCTTGGGTCATATACTTAGAGGCCAAGCTCATAATGTCAGCAAACGTTCTCGGTTGTTTTCGACTGAGGGCGTTTCCAAACTGCCTATTTTTAGTGAGGTCGAAGAGGATAGAAATTATGTAATCGATATTCGGTGAGTCGATTTTGAGTAATTCTACGTTGAACCTCGCCAACCAAT
Source organism: Penstemon barbatus (assembly GCA_003313485.2). Classification (NCBI taxonomy): domain Eukaryota; kingdom Viridiplantae; phylum Streptophyta; class Magnoliopsida; order Lamiales; family Plantaginaceae; genus Penstemon; species Penstemon barbatus. The sequence goes on from CM064881.1 coordinate 25,732,639, forward strand.
TTCTTAGGGATTCTCCTTCTTGTTGGTGTATGGTTCCTAGGTAGCTCATCGGAAGTTTTTGCCTCCTCTGACTGGCAAATTGCTGTATTAGTTTATTGCATAATTCTCGGAAACTGAATATAGAGTTGGCCGGCTGTTTGGCAAACCAATCCAGCGCGAGTCCTTCGAATGTTGTTACCATTAGCTTGGCGGTGAATTTGGCGGAGTGGGCATACAAATTCATTATGTTCGTAAAGCTAAAGATATAATCGTCCGGGTCGGTGGTTCCATCATATCGGGGTAGTCTTCCCGGGACCTGTCCTGCGGACTGTGCTTCTTTTATTTCCCTGCAGAAAGGAGAGCAAGCCGCAAGGCTTTCCTGGAGTTCTGTAGTCCGGGCCCAGGGGTTCTGCACAGATCGTAATCGTTGTTCAAGTCGCTCCTGTACCATCCTTTCAATTTCTCGTTCTGAGAATCGAGTCGCTCTCGGTCGATAGGGGATTGTATCATCTATATCATCTTCGATTGGGATGATCGTTCGTTCCTTCGATCCGCTGCGAACTGCTTGTGGTACTCTTCGACCTGTTCTTCTTTGGGGACGGTTGTCGGAGGGTTTAGAATTGACCTGCTGTGGGCTGTGCAGCGAGCGACGCTCACTTGCTGGGCTGTCAGCTTGTTGAGAGGTCCGTTCGTTCGGCCTTGGCACTCCTGTCGCGGGAGTTGCCCCGGGAGCCGTAACGTTTCGAGGAATTTGGTCTAAAACTAGCAATTCTTCTGGAGAGAGTGACTTGAAGAGCATCGCTATTTGTTTCAGTTTTTCCTGAGCGCCAGGGAGAGGAGCGGGTATTTCGGGGAGCTCCGGTTCTTCTGGTATTGTACCGGTAAGACCTCCTTGGTGTTCCTGCTGACGGGAACGGGTATCTGGGAGGTTTTCATTGGTGTTTGGATTGTTGTTATCGTTGTTGTCTTGTGGATCTTCAGATGTGTTGTGGCCTGTGGTCGTATTGCTTCTCGCTCCAACGCGAGCGCTTTTCCTTGGGCGAGCCATGTGTCGATTCGAATAATTAACCTAGCCCCACGGTGGGCGCCAACTGATTTAACCGGATTTCGTCGGGTTAATTGTATATCAGTGAATTTATATATTTAGTAGGGCTCTGTTACTTTATTCCGGATGGATCAATCACAAAGAAAAGCAATGATTAAGAACAAGAAGTATAACCACAATTAAAGCTAATAACACATCAATATGGAGAGCAAAATACTATGAATAATATAGATTCTTATTCAATTGTAATGTCTTGGGCAGAGAATATTTGTGTATCCTTGAAGTAAAGGATTTCGTAGTTGTCTAATACAATCATTAACTAGGTATTTATACAAAGTTTAACCTAGTTTTACAAGGAATCATAGTCCTAAAAGGACTCGGCCCAAATATCCTTCATGGGTCCGGAGTATTATCTTTAGATCGAAGAGAGCTGTGCTTGGCCGGGTCTGTTAGACGATCTCGATCTGCTCAGATTGGTCTAATCGATCTTAACATCTTCGTTCGATTCGAGTAATATGTAGGGTGCGAAATAGCCCCCATCAGTTGGAAAGGAAATACAAACAAGAGGATAAGGATATAATAAATTTGCAAATAGACCCAATTGATTCTAACATACGCACTTGAGGTATCAGACATACACAACCTAATTTGAAGGGGTAAACAAAATTTGATCTAAACATACTGACCAACAAGAAAATTGTTTTAATGCACGATTGCGTCGAATTTATATAGGCGGATGTTGTAGGGAAGTCCTGCTAATCGCCGTGAATTCGCTAAGATTTCGACTTGCCAAAGCTTGGGGACCTTTGAACAGTTCCTACTCCTGATGAGCATATTCAAGAAACAAACCCGCAAATCATCTTCCTCGTAGAGATCAAGATAGATGATAGGAAAATCGATTTATTAAAAAACAACTTAGGTCACTTTGATGTGGCGGTAACTTCAAAGGGCAGGTCGAGTCGACTTGTTATATTGTGAAAAAAAAAAAAACTTTTAATTTTTACTTTCTTTGTGCAAAAACAATTTTAAATCCACATTGATGCTCCTATTTAAATTTACGGGATTCTATGGAATCCTTTTTTCTTATCTCACATCGTTAGCAATAGCAAAATAATACCGAAAATATAATTATGTTGCATTACTAAATAATATAATCTTTGAATTTATTTGATACATAGTAGTTTCTAAATCATAGACCAGTAACATATTAGCAAACTAGACAAAAAATTTACCTAAATTTGTGTTTGACAACAAAGGTTATATTATATATCGAGTGAGTGAACTTCAATTATATTTTTTATTATATTAATGTCTAAAAATAACATATTATTGATTGTTATATGTCAACCTGCTGCTACAATATTTCTCAGCCAAACAAAAAATTAAAATTAATAAAAGAAAGCATAATTTCACATACAAGCATAAAAAAAAAAGAGTGAATCACACTTTTCATCCTTCTTATGAGTCGCCTTTTGCACATTCTTCCTTTCTTAATTTTTTGTAGCAGATGAATCCCTCCTATCAATGTAGTGTATCATCGATTCATTTCTCAGCTATTACACGGGCGGAGATTAGCACGTGTATTACTTGGAGGGCATTTAGCTTCTAATATTATGTGTCAACCTACCAAAAATTGAATCACTAATACAGAGGCCAGGCCCAAGCCCTAGGCAACTTAGTATGTTGCCTGGGCCCCCAGGTCCAGGGGCCCCCTACTCCTAGTATGCCCATCATTAATAATACTCCCTCTGTCCCAAATTATCTGTCATTTTAGAGAAAAAAATTTGTCCCAAATTATCTGTCACTTTAGGATTTCAATACACATGAGAGAGTGTAAAACTTGAATAACGTGTAAATAGCTAATGGTGGGATAAATAAAAAATAAGAATATTTGAGGTATATAATTTATTTTTTCTATAAAAGTAAGGCTATGTAGTAGGTATTTCACATGTAAAATGACACTTGATTTGGGACAGATGGAGTAGTATGGTTTGCAAATGAGATGCGGCTGATCACAATTAAAATAGACAAGATTTGTGCAATTTTTTATTTGTGTATGGAAAACTGAAAAGGCAACTGTAATTTCAATAGAAAAGGAGAAGAAAAAAAAATAGAACCTACAATGATTCAATCACTCCATCTTTCAAGGCTATATGCAACATTCTAGTTTCATCTTCTCTTTCACAATTTTTAACACTATCTATTTCTCTCAATTTTCATTAGAAATCACTCTCTTTCAGTCTTTCTCATCTCAATATTAATATTATTCTCTTTTAAAAAATTCTCTCTTTGTATTCTTTATACATATTTGGGGTCCTTTAATTGGATTTTTAATTTCTACGAGTACAGGTACTAGGTATATACCATAATTCATATTGAAAATATTTTAAATTTATTTTTCATTTATGCATAATTAGCAATATATATATCTCCTTTTGGTGAATGAATGTTCTTATTGGACATTTTATTTCATTTATGCAGGTGTTAGGAGACTAAGCTAATTATTTGAAAACTTTTGAAGTTGGCTTTCAATTTGCTTCTTTCGAGGTTCTATCAATTTTTTATTGTGTATAGTAGTATTAATACTTTTGCATCTAAAAAGGCATGAAAAATAAATTTTATAAAATATTAAAAAATTTATCAAGGAGCCCCGATTTTAAATTTCGCCTAGGGCCCCCAAAACCCTAAGGCCGGCCCTGCTAATACACTAAATTGATAAGAGGGATGCATATGTGGAAAACAAAAAATTAAAAGGAACGAATGTGCAAAAATTGACCCACAAGAAAGACGAAAAATGCGTTTCACTCTAAAATAGATTATGTCCAAATACATGATGAGATAAATAGTGGATATATAAAATCAAATCGACTATTTTTTAAAATGTACATTGCTAACAATTTATAACATATATGCTTCCACGTAGAGACCATTAAACACTCCCATAATAGGAAACATGTGATTCACATCAAAATCAACTTTTTAGTTCCTTCCAATAATAATCATCCGTTCTTTTCCCATTTTTTTCGCCTCTACATACTTTCTTTTTTTCCCCTCTTCATCATTTCATTCATTCATTCTTTAGAACAAAAGACGATCACGAGAACTGAAAAAAATAATTAAAAATAAAAATCAAAGCTTTTCGTGCTCGTCGTAAGTTCCAACAAACAAATTATGGGACTCAAATCTCTTTTCAGTCGGAAAAAGAAAAACCATCAATCCCTGCCTCTCGCCGTAAATCAACAAACACCAATAAACTCAAGATCTCCATCTCTTAATTCACGTGTCCGGATCGAAGAAGAACTCGGACAAGTATTCAAGAAATTCGACGTCAATGGCGACGGCAAGATCTCTTCTTCTGAACTCGGATCTATGATGGGTAGCCTTGGTCACTCTGTTACAGATGAAGAACTCGATTCAATGATTCGGGAGGTCGATTCCGATGGAGATGGGTTCATTGATCTCGAGGAATTTATTGAATTGAATACAAAAGACGTTGATTACGATGAAGCGTTGGAGAATTTGAAAGATGCTTTTCAAGTTTTTGATGTAGATAAGAATGGTTCGATTTCTGCAGAGGAATTGCAGAATGTGTTGAAGAGTTTGGGAGAAGAGTGTACATTGGATGAATGTAAGAAGATGATAAGTGGGGTGGATGCAGATGGTAATGGAATGATTTGTTTCGATGAATTTAAGGTTATGATGACGATTGGATCGAGGATTGATTCGATGGAACCCAAGATTGAGTGACCAGAATCAACCAATCTTGTAAGATTCTCTGCACAATTTCTTCATTTTTTCTTTTTATTTTTGCGATCTTAGAGATCGATTTTTTTTTTCTAGTGATAAAAATAATTAGGTAATTTTGATTTTTATAGTGGGAATCAAAACAACAAGGGAGATATATAATTTTGTATTCATCACGTGAGTAATTTTAATGGATTCATGTGACGTCAGCATGAATATTCATTTTATGCTTAATTAAATCAATTAGAATGTATTTTTTTTAAATATTTGTTTCATGTTAGCAAAATTTATAAAGCAGAACCATGGATCAAATTTTGTTTCAAGTATATGTTTCGGTCAGTTAAATACTGATAATTTTTCAGGAATTTTTTGAAAAAGTAATCTCAAAACAAATAGGGGAGAATGCATATTACTACCATGTGATATCATAAACCTGCAAAAAACTACCCTGTGAAATTTTTTTTGCACCAGACTTCCTTGTGTTTTAAAAAACCTTGCAAATTACACCCATTCCGTCCCCCTCCGTCAATGATTAACGGAGAATGGGTGTAATTTGCAAGGTTTTTAAAAACACAAGGAAGTCTGGTGGAAAAAAAAAATTCACAGGGTAGTTTTTTGCAGGTTTTTGATATCACAGGGTAGTAATATGCATTTTTCCCGTTAATAAAAATATAACCGTTTATTAATATATAAGGGGTAATATAGGCAAGTCAATTAAAAATTAACAGTGTCAATGATTAACTGAGAATTGGTGTAATTTGCAAGGTTTTTAAAGACACAAGAAAGTCTGCTGCAAAAAAAATTTCACAGGGTAGTTTTTTGCAGGTTTTCGAAAACACGAGGTAGTAATATGCATTTTCCCCAAACAAATAAATAGTTCCAAAATTACATCTTATTTTCGCATTCATTGTTTAAAAACATAAACTTTCCGATATTTTAGACAAAAATGATGAAAAGTTTGATTCATGATAGGAACTCGTATCGGGATTGGAAATCGATCCATAACCTAACCAGTCTCTTGATTCCACACAGTTTTTTGAATTTTGTAAGAAATTTAAGTAGTAATCAAGTGGGATGGGGTGGGATTTCTGTCTGGTTGGGTGGGGGTGGGTGGGTTTGGTTTGTTTGTAATATGGATCCCATAGGATGCGGGGTCGGGCTTTCTTGTGGATTCAGGGCATCTCTAATGACTAGTGGGGAGATGCCCTAGAGGGTATATGGGGGAAGGGGGAAAAAAAATCATCTCCAATGACTAGGGGGGCGGAGAGGGTATACCCACTAGAGGGACCCTGGAGGGACCTTGGAGGGAGGGGGAGGGGGAGCTTCTCCCATCCAAGCCCCCTCCATCACATGCAATATATATATATATATTTTTTTAATTTCGTTTTGTTTTATTTGGTTATTTTTTTATCTTTATTTAAAAATAAAAAATTACTAAAATTTGTATATTATTTAGAGATAATTATTTTTAATTATAAAAAAATAACTTTTATTTCATTAAATTAACACTAGTATTTTAATATTGATTTATTTTAATAATTTTGGGGTTGTATTTATCACCCAAAAATAATTATTTCTAAAAATTTAAAGTAATGTGATACAATCATGAAACCCAAAAATAATTATTTCTAAAAATTTAAAATAATACGATACAATCATTAAACCCAAAAATAATTCTTTCTAAAAATTTAAAATAGTACAATACAATCATGAAATCATGTTCGACTAAAACATAGACCTTAATTTTGACCTTGTGTGTCCCACACATATTCGACTAAGTCCTTTAGTAGTTCACGATTGACATCTACATATCGTATTTGGTGACGGCGGATCATATAATCTTCTAGGGATATGGGACTTGTTCGTGGATCCAAATCAATAGTATGATGGATTTCCTTATATGAATTAATTTAATATTTGATGTAATTTTTTATTTTCTAAGTTTCCTAGTGTACTTTTGATTTTAAATAAATGTTAATTTTAAATTTATTTTTGGTGTAGTAGTAGTAATAATAATAATAATAATAATAATAATAATAGAGAAGGATAAAATTAATTATTAAATGTGTTAGATAGAATGAGTCATTAGAGATGACTAAAAAACTAGAGAGAGGGGGAGGGGGAGGGGGAGAGGGAGAGGGGGGGGGGGGGGGGAGGGAGAGGGAGATGATATTCCCTCTCGGAGTCATTAGAGATGGCCTCATATTTAATGGGATTGTATTTTGTAGGGATATCACTGAGCCGGATATATACATATTCTTTTATTAAAATAAGTAACATTGATAATACTTTAGCATTAATTTAAAAAAATAGTAGTTAATAATTTATTCATATTCTCATCTGAAAACATAAATATTAGATAAGAGTGTTTGAACACGTGAGCTAAATTAAATAAATTTGTAATGTTAATAAACGTGTTTCAAGAAAAAATACTAATCTAAATTTTAAGAGGTGAAGATTTTATTGGATCCAAAACATTCTATATCCGCCCAATAACATTTGAATCGAAAAGTTAGATCCGAACAAATTCCGAATATGGCCAAATTCGATCCTACATAAATAGATCAGAGTCGGGATATGGATCCAACCCGAATTCAACTTGTAGGCAATCCTAATTTTGCTAGTACATTGTTGCTGAGTTGGGTCGTAAAATGTTTCTATGGGCTAGGTGTGTTGCCGTAAAAGAACTTGGGCTGGGCAATGAGATTCTAACGGTTGTTGGTGGGTGGGCTAAGGGATTTGTTTTTGCTGATAAGGCCCAAAATTTAAATGATTTTAATTGCCTTGAAGTAAATTTTCGATTATTACAAATACTCATTTGTGGTAGAACAAACATAATTTATATTATTCTTAATTAACTGGTAAATATATTCATGTAATTTTGTTTTATATTTGACTTCAGTCCTAGAAGTAATCTATTGCATGTTTACATCATAATTATTAATTTCAGATCAAATTGAATATTTTGTAACTAGTAAATAAACTTTATCATCTTAATTCCAAATTGGTCTAAACTCGATCTCAAATAAAAAGAATCCATTTCCACAACTAATTGGTCTATTGCCTTAAATTGATCTATGTAAGGTTTAATACATTAATACCTTTAGAAAATAAAAATAAAAAATAAAAAATAAAACTGTTCTTCTTTTAATGTTTATATATATATAATGTTTATATATATTTTTGTATTAAGATCTCACGATTATGTTTGATATCTAATCAAATTCCTCGATATTCGACTCGAGCTTATTTGATTAAAAGGTAGTTTGATCTTGGTTCTTCACACAAATCAAATAAACTTACATGTCATTTTCTTTTGATAACTCTTAATGCTTGACTTAAGCTTTACTCAACAAATTATACGTAAAATATCAAGCTACTTGATACTCGACTCAAGTTCGTTCGATAAAAGCTCGTTTGATATATTTCGTTTAACAATTAAACATAGTGAAACATAATTTCAACCTTGATACCAAATTCAAACCAAACTTAAAGAATATATAGTTCGACACTACTCAACTCATTTACACCCCTACTCACAATCTAGATGATGTTTGGTTGTTGGGGTTTGGAGGAAAAAGTTAGGTGATAAATGTCAAATCAGTAATTTTATGTGATTGTTGGTGTTTGGAGGAGAAAAAGGTTCACTGCAAGATCTTTGAAAATTCATTTAAAACTTTACGATTTATTATTATTTTTTTAATTATAATAAATGGATTGTCAAATAATATGATATGGTTTATTTTTTTTCCATTAATTATTTTGGCCATCATATGTGCAGCTTCGGTTCTTCTAGTTACTCTTAGCATAGCAATTTCACTTTCGAGTTGAGAAAACTTTCAATATAAAGCAGCAAGATGAAATATTTATTAAAAATGGCGATGGATGTTAGAAATTGGAGAACATAAACACTAAAATACTCAAATTCGCTCAAGAGAATAGGTGGAGAAAATATATGAAGCCAATCACTCTTCTATTTGATCTTAGACTTTTATTGATTTGACCTATTACAAATGATCAATTACATAGGTTTCTATAGGATTTATCTAACATGAATCTAGTCTAGTACATGTAACCACATTTAATTTTCATACTTCCTCTCTTACTTAGTACATGAACTAACTAAAAGACACATTCATGTACTAATATTTATTCGTTCATAGAACAATGTAAGACTAATCTAGACACTTAATTTGTTATGAACTTGTCTAGGTTAATGAATCTAGTTTATATGTCAATAGTGGAGTCAACATTGATGAAATTTGCATTTAGATGATCCAATCTCCACCCGATCTTGTACAACCGTTTTTACTTGAGGATTTAGCTTAGGGAATTATCGACAAAAGATTTGCTTCGAAGATTACATATTTTATTTTTGGTATTGTCCGATGTTATATCTACTTCACATCATCATGGGATATATTGATCGAAAATTGTGGTCAAAATTTACCGTTAATTATTTTTAGCGAGTATCTAATATACACAATTGCTTAATAAAATCTTATATTAAAATATTAAGTAACTGACCTTCTCTTTAACTTAAATGTCTAAATAACTATCACTTTAGCGACTTTTCGGAGAAATCATATACGATAGGAGAAACAATATTTTGAATAATTGGACAAATGTTGAAGTATGATTTCACTTTTAAGTGATACTTTTTAAAAAACATAAATTAATTTATCGTGTTTGAATCAACATAGTATATATAGTATACATATGGATAAGATTTGAACTAATATATAACAATGGCAAAATCATAATAAATATTTGTAGTTTGTTTATTATAGTAACTATATTGTGTGCAGTTCTCCACATGGATCTATAATTAATTTGTACATAGGAGAATAGAATTAATGGTAAATCATTCCTTGTATTATTACTTAAAGGCAATTTACCCTGCTATCATACATAATAAAAAAAAAGGAGCAATGTTTTCAGAACCGGACCGGACAGTGAACTGGTAAGCCGACTGTCCACTGGTTTTAACGGTCAAACCGGTTGGACCGCAGATCGGACCGAATGACGTCATAATAATATAATAAATATATTTAATTTTAAAGTATATGTAATATGCATAAAATTTAAACATTATCCTACAATTGATTAAACACATAAAAATCTTATAATATACTAAAATTAAATCATATAATATTTACTTAATTTATATCATAACGGTAATATGATACTAATTTGTATGCTCATATAAATATAATATGATTATATTTCTTTAAAAAAATTTAAAAGTGTAAGTTGAAAATACAACAAACTAAGAATTCATAAATTTTAGATATGGTTATGTATAAAAGTCTAATATTCAAAGTCAAACTTGCATAATATATCCATTTGACTCTTTATCCTAAAAATAATATTGAAAAAAATATTTTATAGGACAAATTTTAATAAAAAATTATTATTTGAGTGTTATTTTTCATTCATAATGTGTAAAATGTTAATTTGAGTTAATTATGTAATTTATAAATAAATTTGGCTACAAGTTTCTATAATTTATAAATTTTAATTTGTACTAAAAGTTCAACTAAAATGATGTAGCCCAAATGGTAAAGAAGTTATGTTTCACCCTAAATGTTACTGTTCAAGTCCCACATTTTACAAGAAATTTTAATTTATCTTTAACATTAAAAAAATTGAAAAAAAAAAAAAAAGAAATTCAGAACCGGGCGGTTCGCCGGTTTTGGACCGCTTCAACATGGTTCAAACTGGTTTTTGGATTAACTGGTTTTAGGTGGTAAACCGGACCGGACAACCTCCGGTTTGCGGTTGAATCGATCGGATCGACCTGTCCGGTCGGGTTTTAATAACATTGAAAAGGAGTACATTGTCTTTCACTTGATTCATATACACAAGAGGTAAAATACCCATTAGTCAATATCAGAGATAAAAGTCCATTAATACACAAATTATATGAGTAGTAAAAGGAACATGTTGGAAAGATACGACAAAATGATGTACCAATCACATCTATTATAGAATGAGCGTGTGTGCGCGCGCAACACCTCCAAAAAAATGAGATAAAATGATATTATATTTCACGAAAGGGTAATATGTCTATTTTTATATCACATGAAGATGTATGTTGGGAATAACGAGTACATCCAAGTGCTCATTTGATTTTTTTTTGCCTGATGGCATTTTAAAAAATCAAAGAATTTTTAATATATTAGAATATTTTTGAGAAGTTGAATAATGAGAGATAGTCTTGAATGTGCTGGATATCAATTCGAATTCGGATTAAATTCTACTCGATTTATTGAAGTTTTTATTCGTGGAAATCCAAGATACTTGATCCATAACCAAGTTTCACGGAGTGAATATAAATAATTGAGAACTAATCCGATGACATACCAATTGAATGTAGGAAAACCACAACTTATTTTTATTGGATTATTGTATTTTTGGTGCCACAATTACAACTCACTGGCATTTTTATCCCATATTTTTTCAGCCGGGAACATTTGGTGCCACAACTTTGACATCAGTGTCAATTTTGGTGTCAATTGGCCCGAAATCCCCCCGTGTCACATGACATGAAAATTGGCCCGTACAAAGGGGATTTCTGGCCTATTTTTGAATTGGACCTCAATTGACACCAAAATTGGCACTGATGTTGAAGTTGTGGCACCAAATTGTGTCAGCCCTATTTTTAAAAAATGCCAATGAGCTATAGTTATGGCACCAAAAATGCAATAATCCCCCCACTTAACGGCGATTTTTAACCGTTGTACCAAATTTGAGTGGATTTGTTAAACTACGGTATCAAATGCGTGGGCCTAAATTTATATGTTACCACAAGTGAGAAATAATCGATATAAAGTTTGGTATCACAACTGTAATTCTCTCCAAATAAATAGTTCTAAAATTACATCTTATTCATTATTTCAAAATAGAAATTTTTTGATATCTTTAATCCTAGTAACGTCGAGCGAACCGGGAATAGCCCAACTTGAGAATCGGGCGGCTTCGCCGTCCGAATTGTAGTCTGGAGAAGCGTCCTCAGTAGCGGACTAGGCCCAAGTCCCCTGGAAAGGGGCGCCGGAGAGGGTGAGATGAAAACGACAAAAAATTGATCCATAGGAATCCGTATTCGGATTCTAAAATAAATAGTGTTGAATGGGCTGGATATCAATCCGAATTAGGTTTAAGTTCATCTCGATTTATTGAAATTTTTATTCGTGGAAATCCAAGATAGCTGATCCATAACCAAGTTTCACGTAGTGAATATAAATAACTGAATCTAGGTCAATCCGACCGTTCAGTTAAAGATCCGTATCCCAATAAATATTAAAATATGATATTTGGTAAAAATTATTCTCTTTAGGGGTGGGGGCTGATCACTAAGAAATAGCTTAAATGCAGGTATAATAATGATTTAGTGACAAATTAGTATAAAAATTTGATTTAGGGCCTCCTTCTCCTAATTTCCTTAGCCAGTAACAAGAGGGAATATTCATAATCATGTAAATGAAAAACATATAATGAAATATGACCTATATTTTTCTTCTTTTTTAGGGGACATTTAAAAAAATATAGACATTCATTAAATAATCAATCTAATCTCATGATAAATGCTGCTTTACTTAATTAGTACACAAGCTCAAATAATTAAGTTATACAGTATTTTGTTAGAGCCAAAGTAACTTAGGTCTTATATTTATTTTTATTTATGCCAACACATTCACAGCCTAAGTGCTTTATTGTAATTGATCCTAGACTTTGTACTTGCATTTTTGTAAAATCCTTTATACATGTTTTTTGGCAAGGTTAAAGAGGGGTTTAAGCCCTTTTATGTTGAAAAAAGATAAAGCTCTTTCATTTCCTACCTATCAGCTTGGGAGAAACACAATGTTTGGTTTCATTATCAACCATTTCCTATCAGGATTCCCACGATTCCAGCGAATAGTACGCCGCCGCACTGAATACTTCGACGGGTAAACTTTAGTTTTCTTTTGCATTTTAAATCGGTTTTCGTTTTATTTATTTATTTTGTGGAGTAATATCACTGTTGTTGAACGAACTCATATATTTGTGTTTGAGATCTGTTTTTCTTTCCTGTTTGGTGATCATGTTATAGATCTTTGTGCGATTCCATGGTTTTATATTCATGCAATCTTATTTTAATTTGTTTTCTTTTTGTATTTTAGATCGAATTGCTTGATTTATTTCTTGTATGTGAGAATGGTTGAAGGAGCCCGAAGTCCTGGGTATTTAGATTCGGTTTTCTTTTAGTTTTGGGGAGAAAAAATTGAAGGGTCTTTTATACGATCCCAAGGTTTTGTTTTCATGCATTTTAGACTTGCACTCTAATAAATAACTATGTTTTGGGGAGATTATCTGCATTAATTTGTTTGTGAGATTGAATTTGATAGACATATTGTAGCTTATATCTCACATTTAGAACGAATTGTCACTGCCCATGATGTGTTGAATAGTTAAGATTCTCCGAAATGATATGGTATATGATGATAAATATTGAGATTCCCTGATAACGATATAATGATTTCAATATTCGAAAAAAAAAGGAACATCATATATTATTTGAGAACATTAACCAATGACATACCAATTGAATGTAGGAAAAACACAACTTATTTTTATTGGATTGTTGTATTTTTAGTGCCACAATAACAACTCGCTGGCATTTTTATCCCATATTTTTTCAGCCTGGAACATTTGGTGCCACAACTTTGACATCGGTGTCAATTTTGGTGCCAATTGGCCCGAAATCCCTCCGTGTCACATGACATGAAAATTGGCCCGTACAAGGGGGATTTCAGGCCTATTTTTGAATTGGACCTCAATTGACACAAAAATGGCATTGATGTTGAAGTTGTGGCACCAAATTGTGTCAGGCCTAAAAGATATGGGATAGAAAACGCCAATGAGTTGTAGTTGTGGCACAAAAAATGCAATAATCCCCCCACTTAACGGTGATTTTTAACAGTTGTACCAAATTTGAGTGGATTTGTTAAACTATGGTATGAAATGTGTGGGCCTAAATTTATATGTTATCACAACTGAGAAATAATCGATATAAAGTTTGGTATCACAACTGCAATTCTCTCCAAATAAATAGTTCTAAAATTACATCTTAATTTTCTTTTCATTATATCAAAATAGAAAATTTTCGATATCTTTAATCCTAGTAACGGCGAGCGAATCGGGAATATCCTAACTTGAGAATCGGGCGGCTTCGCCGTCCGAATTGTAGTCTGGAGAAGCGTCCTCAGCAGCGGACCAGGCCCAAGTCCCCTGGAAAGGGGCGCCGGAGAGGGTGAGATGAAAATGACAAAAACTTGATCCATAATAGGAATCCGTATTGGGATTCTAAAATAAATAGTGTTGAATGGGTTGGATATCAATCCGAATTCGGTTTAAGTTCATCTCGATTGATTGAAATTTTTATTGGTTGAAATCTAAGATACCTGATCCATAACCAAGTTTCACGTAGTGAATATAAATAACTAATCTAGGTCAATCCGACCGTTCAATTATAGATCCGTATCCCAATAAATATTAAAATATGATATTTTGTAAAAATTATTCTCTTTAGGGGGTGGGGCTGATCACTAAGAAATTGCTTAAATGCAGGTATATTAATGATTTAGTGGCAAATTAGTATAAAAAATAGATTTAGGGCTATCCTAATTTCCTTAGCCAGTAACAGGAAGGAAGATTCATTATCGTGCAAATGAAAAACATATAATGAAATATGACCTTATTTTTCTTCTTAATTAGGGGATATTTAAAAAAATATAGACATTCACTAAACAATCAAGGGCTTTATTGTAATTGATCCTAGACTTTGTACTTCAAGGGCATTTTTGTAAAATCCTCTATACATGCCTTTTGGCAAAGTTATACAGGGGTTTAAGCTCGTTTATGGTGAAAAAAGATAGAGCTCTTTCATTTCCCCCATTTTCATCTATTAGCTTGGGAGAAACACAATGTTTGGTTTCATTATCAACCAGTTCCTATAAGGATTCCCGCGATTCCAGCGAATAGTACGCCGCCGCACTAAGTACTTCGACGGGAAAACTTTAGTTTTCTTTTGCATTTTAAATCGATTTTCATTTATTTATTTATTTTGTGGAGTAATATCACTGTTGTTGAACGAACCCATATATTTGTGTTTGAGATATGTTTTTGCTTTCCTGTTTGCTGATCATATTATAGCTCTTTGTGCGATTCCAAGGTTTTGTATTCATGCAATCTTATTTTAATTTGTTTTCTTTTTGCATTTTAGATCGACTTGCTTGATTTATTTCTTGTATGGGAGAATGGTTGAAGGAGCCCGAAGTCTTGGGTATTTATATTCGGTTTCTTTTTGTTTTTGGGAGAAAAAATTGAAGGGTTTTTTAAACGATTTCAAGGTTTTGTTTTCATGCATTTTAGACTTGCACTCTAATAATTATTTAATGTAAATGCTCCTAGATAATGGTGAAATAGAAAAATAGCCCTATGTGTTGTCTAATTATAAAAAGAACTTTGTGTTATTTTTATTACAAAAATCTCCCTTGTGCTAATTTTATCTAGCCAAAAATCCCTCCCAAGTCAAAATGTTAATAATACCCCCACCAAATGATGCAAAAAAAAAAAAAAAAAAAAATCTTATTAAAAAATTGGCAATAATCCCCCTCACTAACTTTCAAAATTGCAATAATCCCACTTTTCACTAGAAATTGACAATAACCTCCCAATAATTTATGTAAAAATTTCGAATGCGGTCTTTTGCTAATAAAAATTAGAACACCGGTTGGTTTTGATAATAAAAATAACACGGGGAGTATGTTTGCATTTAGCATCTTGGATAATTATCTGCAATATCTAATATTCCTAGAGGCATGTCATTGTAAATAATGTAAACACTGCAGATTTTCTATTTTGGTTAAATAAGTTTGTTAGACATTGTACGTTTGTCTACAATTTACTTTCTTTACATACAGTGTATTACCTCTTTTCGAAAATAATGTTTACCTTTTCGGAAAGTTACTATTTTTAGAGTTGAGTCATTGGCACTTTGTACCCTCCAATTCTACATTTATCATTTTGCACCCTTGAACTCAAATAAACGCAGCATTTTCCACCCGTCTCCAGTTTTTAGCCAAAATTCCCATTGGGAAACATGTTAAATTGT
This sequence comes from Penstemon barbatus, assembly GCA_003313485.2. Taxonomy (NCBI): domain Eukaryota; kingdom Viridiplantae; phylum Streptophyta; class Magnoliopsida; order Lamiales; family Plantaginaceae; genus Penstemon; species Penstemon barbatus. The sequence goes on from CM064881.1 coordinate 25,748,562, forward strand.
TTAGTGCAGAACCATCACCAATTGTATCAACTTCAAACATATAACTGCAGAATTACTACTACTGAATTTAATGATGAAACCCTCATAAATCTAGCCATGAACCACATTAGTTCCCTTGTTGGTGCATCCAAGAAAATAAGATCATCATCCTCTAATTTCTCTTCATCTTCCCAAATCCACGAAAAAACTCTTCTTCGAAAGAACACGTCTCTCTCCTCCCTCCAACTCACCAGCCGTTATCCAAGAACACAACCTCTCCGCTGTACATAATCCGAACTTGCTAAATATAATAGTACTATTCAAACTTCACAAACTCCATTTGAGTCTTTCATCAATGGACAAACCTTTAGTTGTTTGACTTATTTGTCTGGTGGTGGTAGTCAGCTTGATCATCAGCCCCTCAAGTACACTCTCTCACCTGAAAACACCATGATTAACACTCATCGTCAAAATCATCATCGATTCTACACCACTTCAGCCACTGCCTCTCCGTCCCACTTCGTCTGCACCTCCAATTCCATATCAAATGGTGGCTGCTATCACCACGCCACCAAGCCCTCCAGCTGCTGATAAATAAATTAAAAAACCTTTGATATTATGCTGAAAAAAGTGTGATATTTTAGTTTCAAAGTAATTTCTCAATGACATGATTTACCAACCCTTGCGCTTGTTCAATTCCAATGTAATTAATTATTATTTACATGTTTAACTCATGACTGAATAGTGAAATTTGTTGTTCCGGTGGGAGTTTTTGTTGGAAACTACACAGGGTGCAAAGTGCCCAGTTTACTTATTTTAAGGGTGCAAAGAGCCAATGATCCTTTTGAATTACAATAATTTCATATAAACTACCACTGGTTTAATTTTATTCTCAATGATCAGATTCCGATAGGACTTATGTGATCCACTTGCAGATCGTTTAGATGTTACTTCCATTGTCAGAATGGGTGGAACTTGTAAGTGGTTTCAACAAAACTTGGTGCACAACAGACTCTCGTGGAGGACAAAGCTATTGAATCAACTTCAACTTGACTACATGGTTATGGCAGATGATGATGAATTCGACTGAATGTCGAATAACTTGAAAAATTGTAAAGGTTGTTAATATAATTCTCCATAAATAATTATTATATGTTAATAATTAATTAATGTGATGTAATTATTTCAGAGGGAGTTCGTTCATTTTCATATCGTTGGGCGAATTCGCATATAGGTGAGTTCACATTATTGATTAAACTTATTTAAATCCTATTTCGAATGAATCCGCATTATTTCGCAACTCAATAATGTTATCTAACTTTGTTTGATTGAATGAATAGAGTGGAGGCATGCAGAAGAATTTCTAGTCGACTCACATACATTGTATGTGAGTGAGTCACTAGATGGTCCACTTTTACCTCCGGAGCAGAGTCTTGAAATGCTGAATTTGAATGAACGTTGTCGTTTTCTTGTCGATGACGTAATGAATTTGGTGTGGGTGGCAGGTAATTAAAACATTTATGAGTTAATTGTATTGTTTATTACCTACCCCTGATTCTTACTATCTACAATTTTTGAAGATGTTCATCTTACGAAGTGCTTTATATGCGGCTGCGATTGTGAGTTAATATGCAATTCTATCTTTATTTTATTGCATAGAATTTGTTTATGAAGATATATTGTTGTTTCAAGGGCATTTTTGTAAAATTCTCTATACATGCTTTTTGGCAAGGTTTTACAGGGGTTTAGCTCGTTCATGTTCAAACAATATAAATCACTTTCATTTTCTCCATTTTCAAGCTTGGGAGAAACACAATGTTTGGTTTCATTATCAATCAGTTCCTGTCAGGATTCCCCCGATTCCAGCGAAGAGTATGCCGTCGCACTAAGTACTTCCACGGGTAAACTATAGTTTTCTTTTGCATTTTAAATCAAATTTTGTTTTTTATTTATTTTGTGGAATGAACTCGTGGATATTTGTGTTTGAGATCTTTTTTTCTTTTCCTGTTTGGTGAAAATATTACAGCTCTTTGGCGATTCAAAGGTTTTGTATCATGAAATTTTATTTTAATTTGTTTTTTTATTGTATTTTAGATTGCTTGATTTATTTCTTTTTTTTTTTTTTTTTTGATAACCCAATTGTACAAGCTTACACTCGACTAATCCTGGACCCTCAGAACCCTTGCCCTAGAATCCTGAAGGATGTAAATCGCAGGATGTGCCTCCATCAAGCCCCGGGTTCCCACCATACTGCTGTACACTCTGCGCACAAAGGAGTCTTCACCACAAATGACCCTTAGATAGACCCATAGAAATGCTTCAATCCAAGTTCCAGATGGGATTCGAACCCCCACCCTTGCCGCTGGAGCAAGCCTTATGGATTATTGGTCGACCAGTTGGAGATATGCCCTGGGGGCTGCTTGATTTATTTCTTGTATGGGAGAATGGTTGACGGAGCCCGAAATCTTGGGTATTTAGATTCGGTTTCCTTTTGTTTTGGGGAGAAAAAATTGAAGGTTTTTTTTACGATTTCAAGGTTTTGTTTTCATGCATTTTAGACTTGCAATCTAATAATTATTTATTGTAAATGCTCCTAGATAATGGGGAAATAGAAAATAACCCCTATGTGTTGTCTAATTATAAAAAGAACTTTGTGTTATTTTTATTACCAAAATCTACCTTGTGCTAATTTTATCTTGTCAAAAAACCCTTCCATGTCAAAATGGTAATATACTCCAACCAAAAGATCCACAAAAAAAAAAAAAACCTTATTCACCTATAAATTGGCAAAATCCCTTCACTAACTTTCGAAATTTCAATAATCCCACTTTTCACTTGAAATTGACAATAACCTCCCTATAATTTATGTAAAAATTTCGAATGCGGTCTTTTGCTAATAAAAATTAGAACACCGGTTGGTTTTGATAATAAAAATAACACGGGGAGTATGTTTGCATTTAGCATCTTGGATAATTATCTGCAATATCTAATACTAATATTTTTGAGGCATGTCATTGTAAATAATGTAAATGCTGCAGATTTTCTATTTTGGTTAAATAAGTTTGTTAGACATTGTACATTTGTGTACAATTTACTTTCTTTACATACAGTGTGTTACCTCTTTTTGAAAATAATGTTTACCTTTTCGGAAAGTTACTATTTTTTGAGTTGAGTCATTGGCACTTTGTACCCTCCAATATAACATTTATAATTTTGCACCCTTGAACTCTGATAAACGCAGCATTTTCCACCCGTCGCTAGTTTTCAGCCAAAATCCTATTGGGAAACATGTTGAATTATTTAGTGCAGAACCATCACCAATTGTATCACCAACAAACCTATAACTGCAGAATTACTACTACTGAATTTAATGATGAAGCCCTCATAAATCTAGCCATGAACCACATTAGTTCCCTTGTTGGTGTATCCAATAAAATAAGATCATCATCCTCTAATTCCTCTTCATCTTGCCAAATCCACGAAAAAACTCTTCTTCGAAATAACACGTCTCTCTCCTCCCTCCAACTCACCAGCCGTTATCCAAGAACACAACCTCACCGCTGTACATAATCCGAACTTGCTAAATATAATAGTACTATTCAAAATTCACAAACTCCATTTTAGTCTTTCATCAATGGATAAACCTTTAGTTGTTTCACTTCTTTGTCTGGTGGTGGTAGTCAGCTCTATCATCAGCCCCCTCAAGTACACTCTCTCACCTGAAAACACCAAGATTAACAACTCATCGTCAAAATCATCATTGATTCTACACCACTTCAGCTACTGTCTCTCCGTCCCACTTCGTCTGCACATCCAATTCCATCTCAGATGGTGGCTGCTATCACCACGCCGCCATGCCCTCCAGCTGCTGATAAATAACTAAAAAACCTTTGATATTATGCTAAAAAAAGTGTGATATTTTAGTTTAAAAGTAATTTTCAGTTACATGATTTACCAACCCTTGCGCTCGTTCAATTCCAATGTAATTAATTATTAGTTACATGTTTAACTCATGACTGAATAGTGAAATTTGTTTTTCCGGTGGGAGTTTTTGTTGGAAACTGCACAGGGTGCAAAGTGCCTAGTTTACCTATTTTGAGGGTGCAAAGAGCCAATGACCATTTTGAATTACAATAATTTCATTTAAAGTACCACTGATTTAATTTTATTCTCAATGATAAGATTTCGACCGGACTTATGAGATCCGCTTGCGGATCATTTAGATGGTACATCCATTGTCAGAATGGGTGGAACTTGTAAGTGGTTTAAGCAAAACTTGGTGCACACAGACTCCCGTGGAGGACAAAGCTATTGAATCAACTTCAACTTGACTACATGGTTATGGGAGATGATGATGAATTCGACTGGATGTCGAATTACTTGACAAATTGTAAAGGTTGTTAATATAATGCTTCATAAATAATTATTATATGTTTAAAATAAATTAATGTGATGTAATTATTTCAGAGGAAGTTCGTTCATTTTCATGTCGTTAGGCGAATTCGCATATAGGTGAGTTCACATTATTGATTAAACTTATTTAAATCCATATTTCGAATGAATCCGCATTATTTCCCAACTCAATAATGTTATCTAACTTTGTTTGATTGAATGAATAGAGTGGAGGCAAGTAGAAGAATATCTAGTCGACTCACATACATAGTATGTGAGTGAGTCACTAGATGGTCCACTTTTACCTCCGGAGCAGGGTCTTGAAATGCTGAATTTGAATGAACGTTGTCGTTTTCTGGTCGATGATGTAATGAATTTGGTGTGTGTGGCAGGTAATTAAAACATTTATGAGTTAATTGTATTAATTATTACCTACCCCTGATTCTTACTATCCACAATTTTTGAAGATTTTCATCTTACGAAGTGTTTTATATGCGGCTGTGATTGTGAGTTAATATGCAATTCTATCTTTATTTTATTGATTAGAATTTGTTGATGAAGATATATTGTTGTTTCAAGAGCATTTTTGTAAAATTCTCTATACATGCTTTTTGGCAAGGTTTTACAGGGGTTTAGCTCGTTCATGTTCAAACAATATAAATCACTTTCATTTCCTCCATTTTCAAGCTTGGGAGAAACACAATGTTTGGTTTCATTATCAATCAGTTCCTTTCAGGATTCTCCCGATTCCAGCGAATAGTAAGCAGTTGCACTGAGTACTTCCACGGCTAAACTTTAGTTTTCTTTTGCATTTTAAATCAATTTTTGTTTTTTATTTATTTTATGGAGTAACATCACTGTTTTTTAATGACCCCGTGGATATTTGTGTTTGAGATCTTTTTTTTCTTTTCCTGTTTGGTGAAAATATTTCAGCTCCTTGGCGATTCGAAAGTTTTGTATCATGCAATTTTATTTTAATTTGTTTTCTTATTGAATTTTAGATTGCTTGATTTATTTCTAGTATGGGAGAATGGTTGAAGGAGCCCGAAATCTTGAGTATTTAGATTCGATTTCTTTTTGTTTTTGGGAGAAAAAATTGAAAGGTTTTTTGTACGATTTCAAGGTTTTGTTTTCATGCATTTTAGATGCAATCTAATAATTATTTATTGTAAATGCTCCTAGATAATGGGGAAATAGAAAAACACTCCTATGTGTTGTCTAATTATAGAAATAACTTTGTGTTATTTTTATTACCAAAATCTCCCTTGTGCTAATTTTATCTAGCAAAAAAATCCTCCCAAGTCAAAATGGTAATAATACCCCCACCAAATGATGCACAAAAAAAAAACAGAGAACCTTATTAACCTAAATTGGCAATAATCCCCTTACTAACTTTCAAAATTGCAATAATCTCACTTTTCACTTGAAATTGACAATAACCTCCCTATAATTTATGTATAAATTTCGAATGCGGTCTTTTGCTAATAAAAATCAGAACACCGGATGGTTTTGATAATAAAAATAACACGGGGAATATGTTTGCAGTTTGTATCTTGGATAATTATATGGAATATCTAATATTTTTTTAGGCATGTCATTGTATATAATGTAAATAATGCAGATTTTCTATTTTGGTTAAATAAGTTTGTTAGACATTGTACATTTGTCTACAATTTACTTTCTTTACATACAGTGTGTTACCTCTTTTCAAAAATAATGTTTACTTTTTCGAAAAGTTACTATTTTTTGAGTTGATTGGCAGTTTGTACCCTCCAATTCTACATTTATCATTTTGCACCCTGAAACTCAAATAAACGCAGCATTTTCCACCCGTCGCCAGTTTTCAGCCAAAATCCCATTGGGAAACATGTTGAATTGTTTAGTGCAGAACCATCACCAATTGTATCAACTTCAAACCTAACTGCAGAATTACTACTACTGAATTTAATGATGAAGCCCTCATAAATCTAGCCATGAACCACATTAGTTCCCTTGTTGGTGCATCCAAGAAAATAAGATCATCATCCTCTAATTTCTCTTCATCTTCCCAAATCCACGAAAAAACTCTTCTTCAAAAGAACACGTCTCTATCTTCCCTCCAACTCACCAGCCGTTACCAAAGAACACAACCTCTCCGCTGTACATAATCTGAACTTACTAAATATAATAGTACTATTCAAACTTCACAAACTCCATTTGAGTCTTTCATCAATGGACAAACCTTTAGTTGTTTTACTTCTTTGTCTGGTGATGGTAGTCAACTTGATCATCAGCCCCTCAAGTACACTCTCTCACCTGAAAACACCAAGATTAACAACTCATCGTCAAAATCATCATCGATTCTACACCACTTCAGCTACTGTCTCTCCGTCCCACTTCGTCTGCACATCCAATTCCATCTCAGATGGTGGCTGCTATCACCACGCCGCCATGCCCTCCAGTTGCTGATATATAACTAAAAAACCTTTGATATTATGCTAAAAAAAGTGTGATATTTTAGTTTCAAAGTAATTTCTCAATAACATGATTTACCAACCCTTGCGCTTGTTCAATTCCATTGTAATTAATTATTAGTTACATGTTTAACTCATGATTGAATAGTGAAATTTGTTGTTCAGTTGGGAGTTTTTGTTGAAACTATACAGGGTGCAAAGTTCCTAGTTTACCTATTTTGAGGGTGCAAAGAGCAAATGACCCTTTTGAATTACAATAATTTCATATAAACTACCACTGATTTAATTTTATTTTCAATGATCAGATTCCGACCGGACTTATGGGATCCGCTTGCGGATCGTTTAGATGGTACATCCATTGTCAGAATGGGTGGAACTTGTAAGTGGTTTCAGCAAAACTTGGTGCACAACAGACTCCCGTGGAGACAAAGCTATTGTATCAACTTCAACTTGACTACATGGTTATGGGAGATGATGATGAATTCGACTGGATGTCGAATTACTTGACAAATTGTAAAGGTTGTTAATATAATGCTCCATAAATAATTATTATATGTTAAAAGTTAATTAATGTGATGTAATTATTTCAGAGGGAGTTCGTTCATTTTCATATCGTTAGGCGAATTCGCATATAGGTGGGTTCACATTATTGATTAAACTTATTTAAATCCATATTTCGAATGAATCCGCATTATTTCGCAACTCAATAATGTTATCTAACTTTTTGTTTTTGTTTGATTTAATGAATAGAGTGGAGGCAAGTAGAAGAATTTCTAGTCGACTCACATACATTGTATGTGAGTGAGTCACTAGATGGTCCATTTTTACCTCCGGAGCAGGGTCTTGAAATGCTGAATTTGAATGAACGTTGTCGTTTTCTGGTCGATGATGTAATGAATTTGGTGTGGGTGGCAGGTAATTAAAACATTTATGAGTTAATTGTATTAATTATTACCTTCCCCTGATTCTTACTATCCACAATTTTTGAAGATTTTCATCTTACGAAGTGTTTTATATGCGGCTGTGATTGTGAGTTAATATGCAATTCTATCTTTATTTTATTGATTAGAATTTGTTGATGAAGATATATTGTTGTTTCAAGAGCATTTTTGTAAAATTCTCCATACATGCTTTTTGGCTAGGTTTTACAGGGGTTTAGCTCGTTCATGTTCAAACAATATAAATCACTTTCATTTCCTCCATTTTCAAGCTTGGGAGAAACACAATGTTTGGTTTCATTATCAATCAGTTCCTTTCAAGATTCTCCCGATTCCAGCGAATAGTAAGCAGTTGCACTGAGTACTTCCACGGCTAAACTTTAGTTTTCTTTTGCATTTTAAATCAATTTTTGTTTTTTTATTTATTTTATGGAGTAACATCACTGTTTTTTAATGACCCCGTGGATATTTGTGTTTGAGATCTTTTTTTCTTTTCCTGTTTGGTGAAAATATTTCAGCTCCTTGGCGATTCTAAGGTTTTGTATCATGCAATTTTATTTTAGTTTGTTTTCTTATTGAATTTTAGATTGCTTGATTTATTTCTAGTATGGGAGAATGGTTGAAGGAGCCCGAAATCTTGAGTATTTAGATTCGGTTTCTTTTTGTTTTTGGGAGAAAAAATTGAAAGGTTTTTTGTACGATTTCAAGGTTTTGTTTTCATGCATTTTAGATACAATCTAATTATTATTTATTGTAAATGCTCCTAGATAATGGGGAAATAGAAAAACACCCCTATGCGTTGTCTAATTATAGAAATAACTTTGTGTTATTTTTATTACCAAAATCTCCCTTGTGCTAATTTTATCTAGCCAAAAAATCATCCCAAGTCAAAATGGTAATAATACCCCCACCAAATGATGCACAAAAAAAAAAAAACAGAGAACCTTATTCACCTAAATTGGCAATAATCCACTTACTAACTTTCTAAATTGCAATAATCTCACTTTTCACTTGAAATTGACAATAACCTCCCTATAATTTATGTATAAATTTCGAATGCGATCTTTTGCTAATAAAAATCAGAACACCGGATGGTTTTGATAATAAAAATAACACGGGGAATATGTTTGCAGTTTGTATCTTGGATAATTATATGGAATATCTAATATTTTTTGAGGCATGTCATTGTATATAATGTAAATAATGCAGATTTTCTATTTTGGTTAAATAAGTTTGTTAGACATTGTACATTTGTCTACAATTTACTTTCTTTACATACAGTGTGTTACCTCTTTTCAAAAATAATGTTTACTTTTTCGAAAAGTTACTATTTTTTGAGTTGATTGGCAGTTTGTACCCTCCAATTCTACATTTATCATTTTGCACCCTGAAACTCAAATAAACGCAACATTTTCCACCCGTCGCCAGTTTTCAGCCAAAATCCCATTGGGAAACATGTTTAATTGTTTAGTGCAGAACCATCACCAATTGTATCAACTTCAAACCTATAACTGCAGAATTACTACTACTGAATTTTATGATGAAGCCCTCATAAATCTAGCCATGAACCACATTAGTTCCCTTGTTGGTGCATCCAAGAAAATAAGATCATCATCCTCTAATTTCTCTTCATATTCCCAAATCCACGAAAAAACTCTTCTTCAAAAGAACACGTCTCTATCTTCCCTCCAACTCACCAGCCGTTACCAAAGAACACAACCTCTCCGCTGTACATAATCCGAGCTTACTAAATATAATAGTACTATTCAAACTTCACAAACTCCATTTGAGTCTTTCATCAATGGACAAACCTTTAGTTGTTTTACTTCTTTGTCTGGTGATGGTAGTCAACTTGATCATCAGCCCCTCAAGTACACTCTCTCACCCGAAAACACCAAAATTAACAACTCATCGTCAAAATCATCATCGATTCTACACCACTTCAGCTACTGTCTCTCCGTCCCACTTCGTCTGCACATCCAATTCCATCTTAGATGGTGGCTGCTATCACCACGCCGCCATGCCCTCCAGCTGCTGATATATAACTAAAAAACCTTTGATATTATGATAAAAAAAGGGTGATATTTTAGTTTCAAAGTAATTTCTCAATAACATGATTTACCAACCCTTGCGCTTGTTCAATTCCAATGTAATTAATTATTAGTTACATGTTTAACTCATGATAGAATAGTGAAATTTGTTGTTCAGGTGGGAGTTTTTGTTGAAACTATACAGGGTTCAAAGTGCCTAGTTTACCTATTTTGAGGGTGCAAAGAGCAAATGACCCTTTTGAATTACAATAATTTCATATTAACTACCACTGATTTAATTTTATTTTCAATGATCAGATTCTGACCGGACTTATGGGATCCGCTTGCGGATCGTTTAGATGGTACATCCATTGTCAGAATGGGTGGAACTTGTAAGTGGTTTCAGCAAAACTTGGTGCACAACAGACTCCCGTGGAGGACAAAGCTATTGAATCAACTTCAACTTGACTACATGGTTATGGCAAATGATGATGAATTCGACTGGATGACGAATTACTTGACAAATTGTAAAGGTTGTTAATATAATGCTCCATAAATAATTATTATATGTTAAAAGTTAATTAATGTGATGTAATTATTTCAGAGGGAGTTCGTTCATTTTCATATCGTTAGGCGAATTCGCATATAGGTGGGTTCACATTATTGATTAAACTTATTTAAATCCATATTTCGAATGAATCCGCATTATTTCGCAACTCAATAATGTTATCTAACTTTTTGTTTTTGTTTGATTTAATGAATAGAGTGGAGGCAAGTAGAAGAATTTCTAGTCGACTCACATACATTGTATGTGAGTGAGTCACTAGATGGTCCACTTTTACCTCCGGAGCAGGGTCTTGAAATGCTGAATTTGAATGAACGTTGTCGTTTTCTGGTCGATGATGTAATGAATTTGGTGTGGGTGGCAGGTAATTAAAACATTTATGAGTTAATTGTATTAATTATTACCAACCCCTGATTCTTACTATCCACAATTTTTGAAGATTTTCATCTTACGAAGTGTTTTATATGCGGCTGTGATTGTGAGTTAATATGCAATTCTATCTTTATTTTATTGATTAGAATTTGTTGATGAAGATATATTGTTGTTTCAAGAGCATTTTTGTAAAATTCTCCATACATGCTTTTTGGCTAGGTTTTACAGGGGTTTAGCTCGTTCATGTTCAAACAATATAAATCACTTTCATTTCCTCCATTTTCAAGCTTGGGAGAAACACAATGTTTGGTTTCATTATCAATCAGTTCCTTTCAGGATTCTCCCGATTCCAGCGAATAGTAAACAGTTGCACTGAGTACTTCCACGGCTAAACTTTAGTTTTCTTTTGCATTTTAAATCAATTTTTGTTTTTTATTTATTTTATGGAGTAACATCACTGTTTTTTAATGACCCCGTGGATATTTGTGTTTGAGATCTTTTTTTCTTTTCCTGTTTGGTGAAAATATTTCAGCTCCTTGGCGATTCAAAGGTTTTGTATCATGCAATTTTATTTTAGTTTGTTTTCTTATTGAATTTTAGATTGCTTGATTTATTTCTAGTATGGGAGAATGGTTGAAGGAGCCCGAAATCTTGAGTATTTAGATTCGGTTTCTTTTTGTTTTTGGGAGAAAAAATTGAAAGGTTTTTTGTACGATTTCAAGGTTTTGTTTTCATGCATTTTAGATGCAATCTAATTATTATTTATTGTAAATGCTCCTAGATAATGGGGAAATAGAAAAACACCCCTATGTGTTGTCTAATTATAGAAATAACTTTGTGTTATTTTTATTACCAAAATCTCCCTTGTGCTAATTTTATCTAGCCAAAAAATCATCCCAAGTCAAAATGGTAATAATACCCCCACCAAATGATGCACAAAAAAAAAAAACAGAGAACCTTATTCACCTAAATTGGCAATAATCCCCTTACTAACTTTCTAAATTGCAATAATCTCACTTTTCACTTGAAATTGACAATAACCTCCCTATAATTTATGTATAAATTTCGAATGCGGTCTTTTGCTAATAAAAATCAGAACACCGGATGGTTTTGATAATAAAAATAACACGGGGAATATGTTTGCAGTTTGTATCTTGGATAATTATATGGAATATCTAATATTTTTTGAGGCATGTCATTGTATATAATGTAAATAATGCAGATTTTCTATTTTGGTTAAATAAGTTTGTTAGACATTGTACATTTGTCTACAATTTACTTTCTTTACATACAGTGTGTTACCTCTTTTCAAAAATAATGTTTACTTTTTCGGAAAGTTACTATTTTTTGAGTTGATTGGCAGTTTGTACCCTCCAATTCTACATTTATCATTTTGCACCCTGAAACTCAAATAAACGCAACATTTTCCACCCGTCGCCAGTTTTCAGCCAAAATCCCATTGGGAAACATGTTGAATTGTTTAGTGCAGAACCATCACCAATTGTATCAACTTCAAACCTATAACTGCAGAATTACTACTACTGAATTTAATGATGAAGCCCTCATAAATCTAGCCATGAACCACATTAGTTCCCTTGTTGGTGCATCCAAGAAAATAAGATCATCATCCTCTAATTTCTCTTCATCTTCCCAAATCCACGAAAAAACTCTTCTTCAAAAGAACACGTCTCTATCTTCCCTCCAACTCACCAGCCGTTACCAAAGAACACAACCTCTCCGCTGTACATAATCCGAACTTACTAAATATAATAGTACTATTCAAACTTCACAAACTCCATTTGAGTCTTTCATCAATGGACAAACCTTTAGTTGTTTTACTTCTTTGTCTGGTGATGGTAGTCAACTTGATCATCAGCCCCTCAAGTACACTCTCTCACCCGAAAACACCAAAATTAACAACTCATCGTCAAAATCATCATCGATTCTACACCACTTCAGCTACTGTCTCTCCGTCCCACTTCGTCTGCACATCCAATTCCATCTTAGATGGTGGCTGCTATCACCACGCCGCCATGCCCTCCAGCTGCTGATATATAACTAAAAAACCTTTGATATTATGCTAAAAAAGGGTGATATTTTAGTTTCAAAGTAATTTATCAATAACATGATTTACCAACCCTTGCGCTTGTTCAATTCCAATGTAATTAATTATTAGTTACATGTTTAACTCATGATAGAATAGTGAAATTTGTTGTTCAGGTGGGAGTTTTTGTTGAAACTATACAGGGTTCAAAGTGCCTAGTTTACCTATTTTGAGGGTGCAAAGAGCAAATGACCCTTTTGAATTACAATAATTTCATATTAACTACCACTGATTTAATTTTATTTTCAATGATCAGATTCTGACCGGACTTATGGGATCCGCTTGCGGATCGTTTAGATGGTACATCCATTGTCAGAATGGGTGGAACTTGTAAGTGGTTTCAGAAAAACTTGGTGCACAACAGACTCCCGTGGAGGACAAAGCTATTGAATCAACTTCAACTTGACTACATGGTTATGGCAAATGATGATGAATTCGACTGGATGACGAATTACTTGACAAATTGTAAAGGTTGTTAATATAATGCTCCATAAATAATTATTATATGTTAAAAGTTAATTAATGTGATGTAATTATTTCAGAGGGAGTTCGTTCATTTTCATATCGTTAGGCGAATTCGCATATAGGTGGGTTCACATTATTGATTAAACTTATTTAAATCCATATTTCGAATGAATCCGCATTATTTCGCAACTCAATAATGTTATCTAACTTTTTGTTTTTGTTTGATTTAATGAATAGAGTGGAGGCAAGTAGAAGAATTTCTAGTCGACTCACATACATTGTATGTGAGTGAGTCACTAGATGGTCCACTTTTACCTCCGGAGCAGGGTCTTGAAATGCTGAATTTGAATGAACGTTGTCGTTTTCTGGTCGATGATGTAATGAATTTGGTGTGGGTGGCAGGTAATTAAAACATTTATGAGTTAATTGTATTAATTATTACCTACCCCTGATTCTTACTATCTACAATTTTTGAAGATTTTCATCTTACGAAGTGTTTTATATGCGGCTGTGATTGTGAGTTAATATGCAATTCTATCTTTATTATATAGATTAGAATTTGTTGTTGAAGATATATTGTTGTTGCAAGAGCATTTTTGTAAAATTCTCTATACATGCTTTTTGGCAAGGTTTTACAGGGGTTTAGCTCGTTCATGTTTAAACAATATAAATCACTTTCATTTCCTCCATTTTCAAGCTTGGGAGGAACACAATGTTTGGTTTCATTATCAATCAGTTCCTTTCAGGATTCTCCCGATTCCAGCGAATAGTACGCAGTTGCACTGAGTACTTCCACGGCTAAACTTTAGTTTTCTTTTGCATTTTAAATCAATATTTGTTTTTTATTTATTTTGTGGAGTAACATCACTGTTTTTGAATGACCCGTGAATATTTTTGTTTGAGATCTTTTTTTTCTTTTCCTGTTTGGTGAAAATATTCCAGCTCTTTGGCGATTCAATGGTTTTGTATCATGCAATTTTATTTTAATTTGTTTTCTTATTGAATTTTAGATTGCTTGATTTATTACTAGTATGGCAGAATGGTTGAAGGAGCCCGAAATCTTGCGTATTTAGATTCGATTTCTATTTGTTTTGGGGAGAAAAAATTGAAAGGTTTTGTTTTCATGCATTTTAGACTTGCAATCTAATAATTATTTATTGCAAATGCTCTTAGATAATGGGGAAATAGAAAAATACCCCTATGTGTTGTCTAATTATAAAAATAACTTTGTGTTATTTTTATTATCAAAATCTCCATTGTGCTAATTTTATCTAGCCAAAAAATCCTCCCAAGTCAAAATGGTAATAATACCCCCACCAAATGATGCACAAAAAAAAAAAAGAGAGAACCTTATTCACCTAAATTGGCAATAATCCCCTCACTAACTTTCAAAATTGCAATTATCCCACTTTTCACTTGAAATTGACAATAACCTCCCTATAATTTATGTAAAAAATTCGAATGCGGTCTTTTGCTAATAAAATTTAGAACACCGGTTGGTTTTGATAACAAAAATAACACGGGGAGTATGTTTGCAGTTTGTATCTTGGATAATTATATGGAATATATAATATTTTTTTAGGCATGTCATTGTAAATAATGTAAATAATGCAGATTTTATATTTTGGTTAAATAAATTTGTTAGACATTGTACATTTGTCTACAATTTACTTTCTTTATATACAGTTTGTTACCTCTTTTTGAAAATAATGTTTACCTCTTCGGAAAGTTACTATTTTTTGAGTTAAGTCATTGGCACTTCGTACCCTCCAATTCTACATTTATCATTTTGCACCCTGAAACTCAAATAAAGGCAGCATTTTCCACCCGTCGCCAGTTTTCAGCCAAAATACCATTGGGAAACATGTTGAATTGTTTAGTGCAGAACCATCACCAATTGTATCAACTTCAAACCTATAACTGCAGAATTACTACTACTGAATTTAATAATGAAGCCCTCATAAATCTAGCCATGAACCACATTAGTTCCCTTGTTGGTGCATCCAAGAAAATAAGATCATCATCCTCTAATTTCTCTTCATCTTCCCAAATCCACGAAAAAACTCTTCTTCGAAAGAACACGTCTCTCTCCTCCCTCCAACTCACCAGCAGTTATCCAAGAACACAACATCTCCGCTGTACGTAATCCGAACTTGCTAAATATAATAGTACTATTCAAACTTCACAAACTCTATTTGAGTCTTTCATCAATGGACAAACCTTTAGTTGTTTCACTTCTTTGTCTGGTGGTGGTAGTCAGCTTGATCATCAGCCCCTCAAGTACACTCTCTCACCTGAAAACACCAAGATTAACAACTCATCGTCAAAATCATCATCGATTCTACACCACTTCAACTACTGTTTCACCGTCCCACTTCGTCTACACATCCAAAACCATCTCAGATGGTGGCTGCTATCACCACGCCGCCATGCCCTCCAGCTGCTGATAAATAACTAAAAAACCTTTGATATTATGCTAAAAAAAGTGTGATATTTCAGTTTCAAAGTAATTTTCAGTTACTGATTTACCAACTCTTGCGCTCGTTCAATTCCAATGTAATTAATTATTAGTTACATGTTTAACTCATGATTGAATAGTGAAATTTGTTGTTCATGTGGGAGTTTTTGTTGAAACTACACAGGGTGCAAAGTGCTTAGTTTACCTATTTTGAGGGTGCAAAGAGCCAATGACCCTTTTGAATTACAATATTTTCATATAAACTACCACTGATTTAATTTTATTCTCAATGATCAGATTCCGACCGGACTTATGGGATCCGCTTGCGGATCGTTTAGATGGTACATCCATTGTCAGAATGGGTGGAACTTGTAAGTGGTTTCAGCAAAACTTGGTGCACAACAGACTCTCGTGGAGGACAAAGCTATTGAATCAACTTCAACTTGACTACATGGTTATGGCGATGATGATGAATTCGACTGGATGTCGAATTACTTGACAAATTGTAAAGGTTGTTAATATAATGCTCCATAAATAATTATTATACGTTAAAAATTAATTAATGTGATGTAATTATTTCAGAGGGAGTTCGTTCATTTTCATATCGTTAGGCGAATTCGCATAAAGGTGAGTTCACATTATTGATTAAACTTATTTAAATCCATATTTCGAATGAATCCGCATTATTTCGCAACTCAATAATGTTATCTAACTTTTTGTTTTTGTTTGATTTAATGAATAGAGTGGAGGCAAGTAGAAGAATTTCTAGTCGACTCACATACATTGTATGTGAGTGAGTCACTAGATGGTCCACTTTTACCTCCGGAGCAGGGTCTTGAAATGCTGAATTTGAATGAATGTTGTCGTTTTCTGGTCGATGATGTAATGAATTTGGTGTGGGTGGCAGGTAATTAAAACATTTATGAGTTAATTGTATTAATTATTACCTACCCCTGATTCTTACTATCCACAATTTTTTAAGATTTTCATCTTACGAAATGCTTTATATGCGGTTGTGATGGTGATTTAATATGCAATTATGTGTTTATTTTATTGCTTAGAATTTGCTGATGAAGATGTATTGTTGTTTCAAGGGCATTTTTGTAAAATTCTCTATACATGCATTTTGGCAAGGTTTTACAGGGGTTTAGCTCGTTCATTTCAAACAATATAAATCACTTTCATTTCCTCCATTTCCAAGCTTGGGATAATCACAATGTTTGGTTTCATTATCAATCAGTTCTTGTCAGGATTCCCCCGATTCCAGCGAATAGTATGCCGTCGCACTGAGTACTTCGACGGGTAAACTTTAGTCTTCTTTTGCATTTTAAATCAATTTTTGTTTTTTATTTATTTTGTGGAGTAATATCACTGTTTTTGAATGAACCCGTAGATATTTGTGTTTGAGATCTTTTTTTCTTTTCCTGTTTGGTGAAAATATCACAGCTCTTTTGCGATTCAAAGGTTTTGTATCATGCAATTTTATTTTAATTTGTTTTCATATTGAATTTTAGATTGCTTGATTTATTTCTTGTATGGGAGAATGGTTGAATGAGCCGAAGTCTTGGGTATTTAGATTCGGTATTCTTTTTTTTTTTTTTTTTTTGGGAGAAAAAATTGAAGGAATTTTTGTACGATCCCAATATTTTGTGTTCATGCATTTTAGAATTGCACTCTAATAATTATTTATTGTAAATGCTCCTAGGTAATGGTGAAATACAAAAGTACCCTTATGTGTTGTCTAATTATAAAAAGAACTTTGTGTTATTTTTATTACCAAAATCTCCCTTGTGCTAATTTAATTTTATCTAGCAAAAAAACCCTCCAAAGTCAAAATGATAATAATATCCCCACAAAATGATGCCAAAAAAATTATAATAATAAACCTTATTTACCTAAAGATTGGCAATAATCCCCTCACTGACTTTCAAATTGCAATAATCCTCCTTTTCACCTAAAATTCGACAACAAGGTCCCTGTAATTTATGAAAAAATTTCGAATGTGGTCTTTGGCTAATAAAATTAGAACACCGATTGGATTTGCTAGTAAAAATAATACGGGGAGTATGTTTGCATTTAGCATCTTGGATAATTATATCCTATATCTAATATTCTTTGAGGCATGTCATTGTAAATAATGTAAATACTGCAAATTTTTTATTTTTGTTAGAAATTGTACAATTGTTTATAATTTACTTTCTTTACATTAAGTGTTTTACCTTATTTCGAAAATAATGTTTACCTTTTCGAAGAGTTACTATTTTTTTGATGAAGCCCTCATATTTCTAGTCATGAACCACATTAGTTCCCCTGTTGGTGCATCTAAGAAAAGAAGATCACCATCCTCTAATTCCTCTTCCCAAATCCACGAAAAAACTCTTCTCCGAAAGAACACATCTCTTTCCTCCCTTCAACTCACCAGCCGTTATCCAAGAACCCAACCTCTCCATCGTACATTATCACCTAGTAGATGGTTGATATTAACTTGATCTATTAGTTAGGATTCTACATCGACCTAGAAATTTCCTGTCAATGAATAATCTACTACATTGTCTATTACATTCTATAAAGTTCTTAGTGGGAAAGGAGGTTTAAACAAGAGGATAAAATACAAAAACCCACATACAAAATTCAACATTGCAGTATCTTGTATAGAACTTGCTTCAGCATGGAGATAGAAGGGATCAATATCAAACATAAACTACAAGGCCAAATCAAGGTCTTGCACAATTACATCACCAAGTTAAAATGGAGCCAAATATTATTTATATTACCACAAAAAAAAAAAAAAAACTATATTGGGGAAGTAGAGAAATATGTACGGGTAAAATGTAGTGTAATTTCATTGTAAATTAAGACGAAATCATAGCTCAATTGGAAGTGTTCGTACTTAAAATTAGGGAATAACGATGTTATTGAGAAGGAAGATTGGGAAAGAAGGGAACCAGAAGGGATTTTTCTTTGTAGAATGATTGAGAAAAAGATTGGGGAATTTAAAATTGAATGAATGGTGAATTTGTCATAACTTCATTTCCTTTACAACTTGTGTAGCCGCTTACATGCTTCAAATTGGACACGTATCAATCTCAGAATGCGAATGCAGTGTTAATTTTCCAACTAGCTTGATGAAGTGCATCTTTGTAGGAACGATTAAGAACATTATTTGCTTGAACAATTTCACCCTTAAGTGACATAATGAAAAGACTATCTATTTCTCTTGTTCATTTTTTCTTATCGAAACTGTGATTGTAGACGTGGGTTGGTAGGTGTCATGAATGGTAAAATGATAAATAAAAACAAAAACCACAAAAGCTAATAGTATGCTATGTTTTTTAAATGAAAAATGGACAATAAAGTTTGATATTTTATAAGCAAGAAAACCTTCAATAATGACTATTGGTAATCATGATAAATATTGAGATTCTCTTATAACGATATAATAATTTCAATATTTAAAAAAAAAAAGGAACATCATATATTATTTGAGAACATTAACCAAGGACATACCAATTGAATGTAGGAAAATCACAACTTATCTATTGGATTATTGCATTTTTGGTGCCAAACTACAACTCGCTGACATTTTTATCCCATATTTTTTCAGCTTGGAACATTTGGTGCCACAACCTTGACATCGGTGTAAATTTTGGTGTAAATTTGCCCGAAATCCCACTGTGTCACAAGACATGAAAATTGGCCCGCACAAGGGGGATTTCAGTCCTATTTTGGAATTGGACCTCAATAGGCACCAAAATTGATACTGATATTGAAGTTGTGGCACCAAATGTGTCAGTCCTAAAAGATTCGGGTTAGAGAAAAAAAAAGCCAACGAGCTATAGTTGTGGCACCAAAAATGTAATAATCCCCCCACTTAACGGTGTTTTTTTTACAGTTGTACCAAATGTGTGTGGATTTGTTGAACTATGATATCAAATGTGTCGGCCTAAATTTATATGATACCACAAGTGAGAAATAATCGATATAACGTTTGGTATCACAACTGCAATTCTCTCCAAATAAATAGTTCTAAAATTACATCTTATTTTTCTTTTCATTATTTCAAAATAGAAAATTTTCAATATTTTTAATGAAAACGACAATAATTTGATCCATGATAGGAATCCATATTGGGATTCAAAAAATCGATCCATAATCGTCTCTCAATCCTACTTAATTCTTGAAATTTTCGTAGGAATTTAAAGAGTAATCATGTCAAATGGGTCGGATATCTGTCTTAACACGAAGCAACTCACACACTGTCTTAAGCAGTAAAAGAAAAGTTTCCTTCTTGAACATTGGCGCCAATAATTATTATGTCTATGTTCCCATTCTTATATGGAAATTGTTTCCAAAAGTTTTCTGGGATTCTCGTACTCCCAATTAAATTATGACTGTATACAACACATGCCATGTTATAATTCATGGGGCCAAGAAAATCACTTCATCTATAAATAGAAGCACTTTGCAATTACAATCTTGTAATATCATAGCCAAAAGAATATAGAAGAAATTATGGATATCATGCCATTGCTGTCCGAACAAAGTCTTTAAAGCAGAAATTCAACCCAAAATTTGAGAGAAGATTTTGCAACTAGATTACCTACGAAAGTGAAGACAGGGATTGACCCTGAGGACCTTTCAAAGTTTGATATCTCTAAAATAAACGGCCTTGTTGAAGGTAATAGATTTCTGGCTTTTTATATACTTATATATAATTGAGTCTTTCATCAATGGGCAAACCTTCAGTTGTTTCACTTCTTTGTCCGGTGGTGGTAGTCAGCTTGATCATCATCCCCTCAAGTACACTCTCTCACCTGAAAACACCAAGATTAACAACTGATCGTCAAAATCATCATCTATTCTACACTAATTCGGCCACTGCCTCTCCGTCCCACTTAGTCTGCACCTTCAATTCCATCTCAGATGGTGGCTGCTATCACCACGCCGCCATCATTTCCAGCTGCTAATAAATAAACTAAAAAACCTATGCTAAAAAAACAATATGATATTTTAGTTTCAAAGTAATTTCTCAATTACATGATTTACCAATCTTTGCGCTTGTTCAGTTCCAATGTAATTAATTATTAGTTATATCTTTAACTCATTATTGAATAGTGAAATTTGTTGTTCCAGTGGGAGTTTTTGTTGGAAACTACACAGGGTGCAAAGTGCCTAATTTACCTATTTTAAGGGTGCAAACTGCCAATGACCCTTTTGAATTAAAATAATTTCATATAAACTACAACTGATTTAATTTTATTCTCAATGTGATCAGATGCCGACCGGACTTATTGGATCCACTTGCGGATCGTTTAGATGGTACATCCATTGTCATAATGGGTGGAACTTGTAAGTGGTTTAAGCAAAACTTGGTGAACAACAGACTCCCAAGGAGGACAAAGCTATTGAATCAACTTCAACTTGAATACATGGTTATGGCAGATGATGATGAATTCGACTGGATGTCGATTTACTTGACAAATTGTAAAGGTTGTTAATATAATACTCCATAATTAATTATTATATTTAAAAAGTTAATTAATGTAATTTAATTATTTCAGAGGGATTTAATTCATTTTCATATCGTCAGGCGGATTCGCATATGTGAGTTCACATTATTGATTAAACTTATTTAAATCCATATTTCGAATGAATCCGCATTATTTCGCAACTCAATAATGTTATCTAACTTTGTTTGATTGAATGAATAGAGTGGAGGCAAGCAGGACGATTTCTAGTCGACTCACATACGTTGTATGTGAGTGAGTCACTAGATGGTCCACTTTTAAATGCTGAATTTGAATGAACGTTGTCATTTTCTGGTCGATGACGTAATGCATGGGCTCTGGGTGGCAGGTAATTAAAACATTTATTTAGTTAATTGTATTAATTATTACCTACCCCTGATCCTTATTATCCACAATTTTTGAAGATGTTCATCTTACGAAGTGCTTTATATGCGGTTGTGATGCTGAGTTAATATGCAATTTTCTCTTTATTATATTGCTTAGAATTTGTTGATGAAGATATACTGTTGTTTCTTATAGGCTTAATTGCTCTCGGTGTGAAATAGTTGAGTTACAAAATTATTTTGCTGCTCAAATTGTTTTGTTTATGATAAAATAGGTGGTTGCTTCTAATTTTGATGTTAAAGCTAGTCCTAATTTTGAGGTTAAGGAAAATGTCAATGTTGTTAAAGTTAGAGAAACAAGAGGTAGGATAATGACAATGATAGTGTCGTTAAAGTTGGAGAAATCAGAGGTGTGATAAGCCTTGAATACTTTACAATGTAATGACTACCTTATTTATTCTACCCAACTCCCCTAGTATATGGTTGATATTAACTTGATCTAGTAGTTAGGATTATACGTCGACCTATAAATTTCCTCTCAACGAAAATATTCTACTACATTGTCTATTACATTCTATAAAGTTCTTAGTGGGAAAGGAGGTTTAAACAAGAGGATAAAATACAAAAACCCACATACAAAATTCAACATTGCAGTATCTTGTATAGAACTTGCTTCGGCTTGGAGATAGAGGGGATCAATATCAAACAGAAACTACAAGGCCAAATCAAGGTCTTGCACAGTTACATCACCAAGTTAAAATGGAGCCAAATATTATTTATATTACCACAAAAAAAAAAACCTAAATTGGGGAAGTAGAGAAATATGTACGAGTAAAATGTAGTGTAATTTCATTGTAAATTAAGACGAAATCATAGCTCAATTGGGAGTGTTCGTACACAAAATTAGGGAATAACGATGTTATTAAGAATGAAGGGAAATAAAGGAACGAGAAGGGATTTTTCTTTGTAGAATGCTTGAGAAGAAGATTGGGGAATTTAAAATTGAATGAATGGTGAATTTGTCATTATTTCATTTCCCTAACAACTTGTGTAGCTGGTTACATGCTTCAAATTGGACACGTATCACTCTCAAAATGCGAATGCAGTGTTAACTTTCCAACTAGCTTGATGAAGTGCATCTTTGTAGGAACGATTAAGAACATTATTTGCTTGAACAATTCACCCTTAAGTGACATAATGAAAAGACTATCTATTTCTCTTGTTCAATTTTTCTTATCGAAACTGTGATTGTAGACGTGGGTTGGTAGGTATCATGAATGGTAAAATGATAAATAAAAACAAAAACCACAAAAGCTAATGGTATTCTATGTTTTTGCAAGGAAAAATGGACAATGAAGTTTGATATATTATAAGCAAGAAAACCTTCAATAATGACTATTGGTCACCATGATAAATATTGAGATTCCCTGATAACGATATAATAATTTCAATATTTTGAAAAAAAAGGAACATCACATCTTATTTGAGAACATTTACCAAGGACATACCAATTGAATGTAGAAAAATCACAACTTATCTATTGGATTATTGCATTTTTTGTGCCACAACTACAACTCGCTGACATTTTTATCCCATATTTTTTCAGCCTGGAACATTTGGTGCCACAACTTTGAAACCGGTGTCAACTTTGGTGTAAATTTGCCCAAATCACCCTGTGTCACATGACATGAAAATTGGCCCGCACAAGGAGGATTTAAGTCCTATTTTTGAATTGGACCTCAATTGGCACCAAAATTGGTACTGATATTGAAGTTGTGGCACCAAATGTGTCAGCCCTAAAAGATATGGGATAGAAAAAAAAAGCCAACGAGCTATAGTTGGGGCACCAAAATGCAATTATCCCCCACTTAACGGTGATTGTTTTACATTTGTACCAAATGAGAGTGGATTTGTTAAACTATGATATCAAATGTGTCGGCCTAAATTTATATGATACCACAAGTGAGAAATAATCGATATAACGTTTGGTATCACAACTGCAATTCTCTCCAAATAAATAGTTCTAAAATTACATCTTATTTTTCTTTTCATTATTTCAAAATAGAAAATTTTCAATATTTTTAATGAAAATGACAAAAACTTGATCTATGATAGGAATCCATATTGGGATTCAAAAAATCGATCCCTAATCGTCTCTCAATCCCACTTAATTCTTGAAATTTTCGCAGGAATTTAAAGAGTAATCATGTCAAATGGGTCGAATATCTGTCTTGTTGGGTAAGGGTAGGTGGAGTGGCTTGTTTGTAGTCTGGGTTCCATGTGATGCAGGTTGGGCTTTGCTAGTGGGTTCAGATTTAACAAATTGTATTTTGCTCAGGGAAGGGGGGAGGGGATTTCAATCTGTATATGTTTCAATTTATTAGAATCTTTCTACGATTAAAGATTCAATTGTTATTATTCGCAATTCGAAATGCATAGAGATAATATGAATCTAAATTGATCTGATCCGTATCACACAATAAATGAAAAGTTATATGCATATATATATATATATATATATATATATATATATATATGAATCTAAATTGATCTGATCCGTATCACACAATAAATGAAAAGTTATATGCATATATATATATATATATATATATATATATATATATATATATATATATATATATATATATATATATATATATATATATATATAAATATATGAATCTAAATTGATCTGATCCGTATCACACAATAAATGAAAAGTTATATGCATATATATATATATATATATATATATATATATATATATATATAATGTTTTATTAAAATAAGTAATATAAATAATATTGTAGCATTAACAACCTTGTTAATGAAAAATATTGGTGTACATTTTAAAACTGAAAGTTTTATTGAATTTGAAAAAAATTGATATCGATCTAGTCCTGTAGTCCATACTGGAAAAATTAAATTCGAGCGATTCAAATCTGACCCAAATTCAATTCTACATAAATGGATGGGTGGGTTAGGATCAGAATTGAACCTGATCCAACCTTAACCCAACCCACTGACATTCCTAATTTTGCTAATTCATTGTGGTTGAGTTGGCCCATATAAAATGGTTTCCAGGGGTTAAGTTTGTTTTGGGATTGCCATATAAAACTTTTGCTGGGCAATGAGATATACTAACTGGGGGAATTCTATCATGACTCTTGACTCAAACTTGAGTCACCCAAATAAACTAATCTCAACCATTCAAATATAAAATTGAATAATCTTGTCCATTAATTATGTATAAATGTGTATCATCCCCATCTTTTGTGTATTACACCAAGAAATTTAATTATTAATGCATTGTAAATAATAATTTTACATTATTACCCCTTAATAAAAACAACACAAACACTCAATCGGACGATAATGCCCCTCTCATTTCATCTCCATTATTTCTCTCAAAACCCTAATTCCCTTCTCTCCCACCTAGCAGCCGTCCGTCTCCTAACCTCAAAGCCACCGCCGTCCAATTCTTTTTCTTCTCTTACATTAACCGATCGTGGGTATCTTTCTCAGAGAAAAAAATGAGAACAACGGTGCAAATCTACATACTCCATCCGTATATACTCGAAATTGGATCTTCGGAGCCTCCATGACTGGATTTACGGTGGCCTCCAAGCCGTTTGTATTTACCCTTCTATCCCTAATTCCTACGAGAATATGGGTTCGGTGTTCACGCCGATGCCTCAATCTCAGACGTCTCGGACGGCCCTATTCACCATCCTAGAGCAGCTCAAGTCCAAAATCCATGTTCTTGGCTAGTGGACTGAATTATTGTGGTTCCATTTTGTTATTATTGATTATTGGAAAACCATTTTTAGAATTGATCAGTAGTTTTATGATTTATCGTTTTAGTGAAGTATTAATTTTGATTTCTGATAGTTGTTTGTGTAATACT
This sequence comes from Penstemon barbatus, assembly GCA_003313485.2. Lineage (NCBI taxonomy): Eukaryota > Viridiplantae > Streptophyta > Magnoliopsida > Lamiales > Plantaginaceae > Penstemon > Penstemon barbatus. The sequence continues at coordinate 25,774,076 of CM064881.1, forward strand.
CACTTTAAAAATCAATTATGGAGTTCTAATTCAATTATGATGATTTTTTCTTGTTGAATTTGTGCATTAAGGCGAGTAGATCGATAAACCATCTCCAACATAACAAGAAAAATCAATTAATGGTGCTATTTAGTGATTACTTCCAACCCATCCTGTAAGTAGTTCTTCAATGGAGTTGTGTTATGTTTAAACTTCTAGGTTAATATTAATATTTATTGTTGGTTATTGTTTTGGCAGGAAGGGGTAGTTTATGCAGTTGAATTCTCTCACAGAAGTGGTAGAGATTTGGTGAATATGGCAAAGAAACGAACTAATGTTATTCCCATTATTGAGGATGCAAGACATCCTGCAAAATACAGGATGGCGGCACATCACTCGCCGCTGTTCTGGCCGCGACCAGTACGGAGGCAGCACATCGCCGCCTCTCTGGTCGCGGCCAGAACGACGCAACCCTTCTCCCTCAGTTTTGGTCTCTGACCAGAACACTGAGGCTTCACCGGTGAAGCGGTGAAGCTTCATCCTTTCAAGAAATTTTTTTTTTTTTGATTTTTTTAAAATAAGAAATAACTTAAAATATTAAATATTTAATAATGTACAATTATTGTAGAAAAATATTTCATTATGAGAATAGTACATTTTTGTAAATAAAAATATTCATCTTAATGTTATATTTATCTAAAAGAATTATATATTTGAATTTATTATTTTTATTAGCTTTGTATTTGACTTGGTAGAAAATCTAATATAATTTCAACTCAATTATTAATATCTAATATACTTGATATTTGAGCTAAAATCTAATATATAAAGGGTAAGTTAGGAATTTAGTAAAATAAAAACTAAGGGTATAATGGGTATTTCAAGAATTAATTGGGAATGTAAATGAATTTATTGGGTTGTAATGTGGACACGTGTCCAAATTTAATTGGTCAAAAATAAAGTTGTTGGTGACTCTCTTTGAAGTGAGAGTCACCATAGACCATCCCTACTAACTGTTGTGGTGGGTGGGCCAGGGGATCTCTTTTTGCTGATAAGGCCCAACATTCATTGATTTAATTGCCCTATATAATAAAACTTTGGGTATTACAACTACTCATTTGTGGTAGAACAAACATGGGTCCGTCCAAAAATCAACTGATAAATCTATTTATGTTATTTTCTGTTATACTCAACTTCAGTCCTATAAGTAATCTATTACATGTTTACGTTATAATTCCAGATTAAATTGAATATTTTGTAACTAATTAATAAACCTTTTGTTCTATTGTATAAAAAGAAATAAAATCAGGTTTAATACGAGAATACCTTTAGAAAACAAAAAAAACTAAAAATGGAACTGCTCTATTTTATCTATTTATTTTCTATTAAGATCCCCACTAGATCGGAAATCAAAATAAGCTACTCGATATTCCCGTTCAATAAAAGCTCATTTGAACACCGTTCATCACCCAAATTAAACAAACTTACATATCATTTTTCCTTTGAAAACTTTAAAAACTCGGCTCGAGCTCGAGCTCGACTAGCTAATTTTTTTGACAAATTACATGTAAAATATCAAGCTACTCGTACTTGAGGTATTCGTATGACAATCAAACCAAACTCAAACACAATTTCAACATCGATACAAAACTCAAATCAAACTTAAATTGTGCATCGTTCGGCACCACCCACCACTCAACTCATTTACACACCTACTCAGAATCAAGGTACGTAATTACGTACTCTACGTACCGTAAAACAATTTAGGTTCTCAATTTTGAATGAAAGTTCAAGTAAGTATTTTTGTCTTGTTCTCTTGCTATAGTTGAGTATTCTTTTTCATTCAAAACAGTTAAACATCACCCTCCATAAAACCAAATATAACTATTATTCGGTTTATATTGTATTGTACTATGATTAATTATTGAAAAATTATACACATAGCTCACCTACTTATTGTTGCCTCTAAAATAGTATATTAAAATGCCCTATCTAACATGTATATCTCTTAATTAAAAATAAGAATAGAAATAAAATTTGTATACTTAGACATGATATTTGTATATGTAAGCAAGTCCGACATAAAATCTTATAAAAAGTGTCTATGATTTGTTTCAAATAAACAAAATATTAGAAGTCAATTAATTAATCAAATACCTATATGCTATAGCATGGAAATAAACAATATATATTACTTCACTTTACGGGAGCCCCCACAAAATAGCATCCTCGAACTCGCACCAATCTACTTATAGCCTATACGGAACTTAACTTTTAATCTCTTTATTTATCAACACGAAAAAGAAAGAAAAAAGACTCATCCTTTTCTCTTGGGATATTAATTGAAATGATTTCCTTAGATCCTCTTAATTTAACACCTATGTTGCACGGATACATATACGAGGATACGGATACAGTATGATATTGATACGGTGATATGGATTTTTGAAATTCATTGGATACGATACGGCACAGATACAAATGTAAAAATATAATTTAAATTTGTTTATAAGCAACTAGATTATTCAATTTATGTCCTAAAAGCAAAAATATCAACTAAAAGTTATATAACTCCAAAAGTAGACATAATTCATTCTTAATATAGCACATCAATGGAAGGAATTCATTTTTGAGATTTCATGACCTAGGAAATAGACTTGAATAAAGAGATGGAGTAGTGATACTACTCATTTATGTTTAAACCTAGAGACTTTATCATTTTTAATAATTTAAATATGACCAGAAATATTACATAAAAAACCTATCGGTGTATCCTGATGCCTAATTAATGTATCTGATATGTATCTATTTTAATTTTAATTTATTTTTATTACCCATACGCCATGTGGCGTATCGAATACGTATTCCACGCATATCTTACGAAGATCGATATCCCCCGTGTATCCGATACAGTAATTTATCTTTTTTCAGAATATCCGTGTATCATAGTTTAACACCTTCAATGCAATTATATAAAATATTTTGAAAAGAATCAATTTCAATTTGATATTTCAAGCTAAATGAAACGGGAGTAAAATAATTCGAACGAATGGAGTATTATTTGACTATATATACCAAAGAAAATCATAATACAAATATGGAAAGCAATCGATGTGTGGTATATTTAAAGGGATTAGTGCAGTCGATATGTGGTATTTAAAGGGATTAGTCCGAACAATGTGACGAACTCAAGTTCGAATCACCGTTGAGAAAGATGTTTACGTAATGTGTTTGATGATACATCGAAATTAAATTAAGTCAAATATAAAACATTGATTCCTCAAAAAACGAAGGATAATATCCAAAAAAAAATTGTCCAAACCCCGGTAATAAGTTCGCCCCTACTCCCTAGATGTAGGAGATTGAGTCTCACCCATATACAAGATTGAGGTAGCTCAAAATAGTCCCACAAATCTACTTAATTAGCTAGATTGGTCGGACTCATTTAATCTTAAAATAATTGTGCCACACTCATCATATAATTGATAAGATCATACATATTCATATACATATTCATGATATATAAATATAAATATATTTTGTGCAGTCAACTCCGAAACAACCTTCTAACTAACTACCTATTTTAATTCCTCCAAAAAAAAAAAAAAAAAAAAACTCCTACTAGAAAATCATCATCTCTAGAACATAGTTGATCTCATAGTGCATATATTAAAATAGGGTTAATTACAGTGACATCCCCTGAGGTTTGGTGAAACTCGCGTTCATTCCCCTCTAAGAATACTAATTACTCGGACCTCCCCTGAGGTTTGCAAAACCTTACAAAACCCTAACGGAGATTAACGGAGGTGGATGGAATGCGTGAAATTACCCTCTTGCCCTCATCAATTTTAATTACTTCGACCTCCCCTAAGGTTTACAAAACCTTACAAAAATTTATATTTGCCTATTAGTCCCCAAAGTTTAATAAAATTAAATTTACACATAAAAAGAAAAGAAAAATTAACCCCACCCCGATCTATATCACATATAAAAGAAAAAAATAGTTTATTAATTATGCAATTAATAATAAATATGTAAATAAAATTTTATTTTTGTATTTTATAATAAAATATTATTTAATTGTATTGTATTTAAGTAAGATATAAATTTATGATTTCACTGTTGAAAATATTAAAAACTTATATATATATATATATATATATATATATATATATATATATATATATATATATATATAAATTTAAAACTGAAATAACCCATAAATTTAATTATTTACTAATACCTCATAGATAATTATTTTATAAAAGGGTATTTGAATTAGTATCTTTAAATTTTGTGAAAAAAATATTTATTGATTTTTTTAGTTAATTTTTTATAAAATACATAATTCAATACTAGCTGTATAATTTATCAATAGTGTAAAAAATAATTTATTAATTATGTAAACAAGATTTATTTTAGTATTTTATAGTAAATATTATTTAATAGTATTGGGTTTAAGTAATCAATAAATTATTGTCTGGGATCACTGGTTCCAGGCCGGCGACGGCCTGGGATATTCTCCCCAGGTCGTCGCCGGCCTGGATCTGGTGATCCCAGACCGTCGGGACGGCCTAGGAATGTGGTGGCAGCGGGGTTGGGGGTTTGGGGTGGGGTGATTTTAGGATTTTAAAAATATATATATATATATATATATATATATATATATATATATATATATATATATATATATATTATAAAAATTAAAATATTATTGAATATATATTTTTCTTTAAAAATTGTTATGTTATATTTATGAATAATTAAAAAATAATAATTTCCCAACAAATAAGTTCTTTAATTATTTCATATCAATAAAACTTGAGTTGATATATGTGTAATATTTTTTCTAAAACATTATTGGCTAATATAAAATCTTATAAACATGTGTAATATTTTTTCTAAAACATTATTGACCATTATAAAATTTTATATTTATAGACATAAAAATTAAACTTGAGTATTTTCAATATTTTTCTATCAAGTAAAATATAAGAACACTAAAAATAATAATAAAAATAAATTTGAATGTTTATATTTATTTGAATTTATATACACAAATAAGAGGGACAATGTGGAAATCTATACATTAAAAATAAATTTCAATGTTTATATTTATTTAAATAAAAATAATTTTTTGTAAGAGTTAGTAGTGTATTTCTCTTTGCATATATTTTACAATAAGTAAGAAAATACTTTAGAAATATTTAAAATGTTATTTTAAATATAAATATACATTAATAAAGTCATTACACATTTTATATAAATTTAACTACATTTTAATCCACAAATGTAATTTGACATTGCTACTAGATCCATTCTCATGCAACAATGTAACATTTGCTGAGAGGGGTAATATAGTCCATACATATTTGCTACAGTAAGTCGGGGGCAAAATTGGCAATCTTCAAAAAATTTATGATGACGTAAGCAAAAATTAACGGAACCCTAACGGTTGTAATGTTTTTCAAACCTCGAGGGAGGTCCGAGTAATTAGTATTCTTAGAGGGAAATGAACGCGATTTTCGCCAAACCTCAGGGGAGGTCCCTGTAATTAACCCTATTAAAATATAATCTCATCTCATCACTCACTTGGCCTCCTTCGTTACGTAACCTATCCACCAAGCATCCCCCCCCCCCCCCCCCCCAATCCCAACACACACACACACTCTCCACTAGGTGTAACATGTAGTGTCTTTTATTCCACTCTTATTTGTCTCTCTTCTCACACAAACACAGACAACACAACTTTAACCCATGATGAAAACAAACATGCATGCTAAACCTCTTCACTTCTCTTCCACTCTAATATTATTTTTCCTATCACTCAATACAATAATAAACCCTTCAAACTCTACCCTCGAAACCTTCATCTACGCCGGATGCTCCCAAATCAAGTACCACCCTTCCACACCTTACTTGTCCAACCTCGACTCACTCCTCACCTCGTTAGTCAACTCAGCCTCCCTCTCCAACTTCAACAAATTCAAAATCTCCCTCACCCAAAACGATGATTTGTGTATTTAATTTTTTATAAAAAAAAATTTTCAAACAAGAGATTGCAAATAAATGGTTCATTTGAAATCCCTCTTCATTGCAAATTTATCCATCCAAATGGGCCCTTATAGTTTTTAAGTAGGGTTTTGTAGGTTTCGGCATGACTGAAACTTTTTCAGACTCTTTACTTGATGCGGTTTGACCCAGTTTGAGTGAAAACACTCATGCAGACTAGATCCATACCCTACTCAAAGTGGGATTCTTCAAATGTTTTAACTTTTAGGTATCTTCAATTTAGAGAACGCTAAGCCGACCAAAATACGTGTTTGATGTGGATGATCTTTTGGTGATATGCTCGTGATGCTAGTTAGAATCAAGCCCCGATAGCTAATAATAGTACTCCGTATATTGCATTCTCGATCCGTCCGGGCTATCAGACTTTTCATAAATAGATGACTGGTCCTATTAATCTGGACCAAAATCATGCCCTGCCTATCAACCCCACCCCCCCCCCCCCCCCCAGTGAAAATTGTAAAAAGCCCTCGTCCAACACTTCATTAATTTTATCTTCTTTTTTATTGGTCTTATTTGTTTAAATTTTCTTAGAGTAATTTAATGTTTTGGGCATTATTTTTATTTTTAGGATTGATTTGTCTTCCAAAATTTATTCTTTATACTATCTTAAGCACTGTTTCTTGTAAATAATCTCGTCATTCTTTTCATTCTCACAAAAGGAGAGAATAAAAACTATACAATTTACGACAAACACATTCATTACTTTCATATTTTCTTACGGTAAAATTGCAGAAAATGTCCCAAACTAATTACTAATTCTGGATTTTCATCCCGAACTATTTAACTTGGCGAATTTCGTCCCGTAATTTAATAATTTTTTGGAATATCGTCCCAAACTAATTACTAATTTTGATTTTTAGTCCCAAACTATGTCAACTAGCCATATTTCGTCCCATAATTTACCATTTTGTATGAATTTAGTCCCAATATTAAATTTTTAATTTAATGAAAATGACGTTCAATCTTGTAATTAATTTGGGACGAACTCTGTAATATTATATAATTATTCATGTTAAAATTTACCATGTCATGACACTTAAGCAGCCATGTGATAATTCATCAGCAAATGTGCAATTCCGTCTTATAATTATTGTGGGACGATATTTCAAAAAAATATTAAACTACGAGACGAAATTCACCAAATTAAATAGTTTGGGACGAAAATCCAAAATCAATGATTAGTTTGGGACAATTTTTGCAATTTTGCCTTTTCTTACCCCTCCCTTCCTATATCTGTGTCTTTTTTGTAATATATCAAAGGGTTAATTTCATATATACTTGTACTATTACATATCTTTTACTTATTTTTCTTGTACTATTAAAACATTCACGTATCTCCTTATACTATTCAAAACCTTTACCACTGATGACCTCTCCTGTGATTAATGGTCAACTCAATATTTTCTATTAAAATTAACAGAACTTACTAGAGTACCTTTTTAACTCTGATATCTGCAAAATTATAGTATATTTAAAAATATTTTAACAATCTATAGAACTATATAATAATATAAAAAGGGCAAGGAATTATTTTGGAATTGATATTGATGTGTGGAATAAGCTAGCGGTATTAATTCAACAAGATTATAAAATAACGTGAATGTTTAAATAGTAGAAGGGATATACATGAATGTCTTAATAGTACAAGGGAGGTAAGTGAAGGATATATAAAAGTACAGAGGATGTATATGAAATTATTGAATGTATTTTTTTCTTTGGATTATTATTTAATGGAGTCAAGCTTTTAAAGAATGATGACACGTGATTTTCATATCTGTGTGAGTCTAAATATTGTATATCTAAACAATACATAACATATGTAAATATTATAATGTTATTAGATTCAAATTTTTAACATATCGGGTCATGTTAGATCCGTATTCAATCCATCTATTTTGAATTATTGATCTTAATAATCGAACTTGATCTATTACATCTCACATTCAATAATATCATAATATAAATTGAATTGTGTATTCGATCCATCTATTTCGAATTACAAATCTTAATAATCAAAGGGGCCGTTTGGTAGGCCTATGGGATTAGTCCCAAATTAAATTGAAGGCTGAATTAAAGGCTATTGAATCTAACGTTTGATATCATGAATTAGTCTAACATAGATTATTCTAATCTCATTTAATCTTGTTTGGTAGGATTTACAAAAACACTTTACTAATATTAAAAATACTTCAATACTCAATTTACCCTTCACTATCAAATTAAATTTCAACTTCACGTTTCTCATAATGAAACGGTTATGTTCATCAATATATTTGACTCTGACATGAGTAACTTGGCCAAGAGACACAGTCCTTTCGATGACCTCACTACAACACCATGTTTGACATGTGATTCCAATCGAAAATGTTCTTTTTCTTTTTCTAGAGAGAGAATTCCATTCTAAAATGTTAAGATGCCTGACAACAACTTAGAGACAGTAGTACTTGGAACCAAATGATTATGTTGTTTTAAGAAGAGTACTTTTTACAACCGATGATAACAACGCAAATCGAGAAATCAAATATGTAATTTGTATTGTAGCTTTGTCATTCATATGTCTTCTTACCAGTACCTTTCCTAACAACTTATATAGTTACAACTAAAGGGAACTACAAATCAAACAATGAAATGAACTTAAAAGGATAAAGGATTATGACTTAGCTAAATGTTCATAGTTAAAGCTAAAGTCTCCAGAAAATCAACCAGGGGATGACATCCTACTACTCAAACTTTTCTTCTCAAAAGTGTTAAAAACTTTTCCCATCCACAAACTCATAACGTGACATTTAGGAATTCAATTGTTGATTAATAACAGTTTGCTTCAGCATAATTTAGAAATCGCTAAATTTCACAAAATTAGGGTTGAAGCAAATGACTAAAACTTTAGAAAAGATGATGAATTTCTGGACTGTAAGCTCGAATCATCGTCAATGGTGACAAAGAGCAGCTAGGTTTTTGCAAGGCGTGGAGAGTTGATAATTTGATTTTAATAAATAAGTAATGGTTGAGGGCATGCGTTATAGATATTTATTTGTTAAATTTGAGGACATAATTGACATTGTAAAATTAATAAGTTAATCTACTTTGGCCCAAATTAGCTAATCCACCCATGCATGGGTGGATTATAAATGGCTTTTCATACCGGGTCATAAAGATACAATCCATTTGACTCGGTATATGGGCTTTGCTACCAAACGACATAATACCCCCTATTAGGTCCTACCAAACGGCCCCGAACATGATCCTTCGCATCTCACATTCAGTAATAGGCAAAATTGCGAAAATCGTCCCAAACTAATCACTGATTTTAGATTTTCATCCCAAACTATTTAATTTGGCGAATTTCGTCCCGTAATTTAATATTTTTTTGGAATATTGTCCCACCATAATTATAAGACGGAATTGCGCATTTGCCGATGAATTATCACATGGCTGCTTAAGTGTCATGACATAGTAAATTTTAACATGAATAATTACAGGGGCGGATCCAGAATTTGAGTGTTGTGGGGGCCAAATTACATTAGTGAAATTCATTAAAAATAATGTCTAAAAAATATTTATGCAAAATCTATGATATAAATTTATTGTAAACAATATTAATAATGCGAAATAGATGTAAACACGACTATATGAGTTCAAAATGCAAAGATGTTGAATGAAAAGTATCGAAGTTGAAAAACTGCATTTTTTAGCATAATAAAATTCATCTATGATATAAATTTATTGTAAGTCTAAAATTTAATTTTGCGAACTAAGGTTCAGTTTTTTCAAGATATTTTCTTTTGAACAATGCATCAATAAAAATTTATTTTTCAATCATTGTTTTTTCAATCAATAATTCGTCACATATATTAGGAAATAAGTTTAAACTTAACAAGTAAATTAATATAAAATATTATACATTTTTTTTAGAACAAATATTATACATTAGTTTGATACAACATATAAAGAATAAAAAAAAATCATTATTAGATTTCCTTAAGAATGCAATATCAAGAAGGAATTAATTCTTTTGTTAGGATTAAAGTTCACGGCCAACCCAACTTATACATAAAAAGAAAATTTTAAGCCTATATTATTAGTATTATTAATACACATGCACATATATGATATACAGACTATGCCACTATAAATATAAATTTCAGAAATTCTTGGGGGGGGGGGGGTGGGGGGGCGCCAGGGCCCCCCAATCATACAAGTGGATCCGCCCCTGAATAATTATATACTATTGTAGAGTTCGTCTCAAATTAATTAAAAGATTGAACGTCATTTTCATTAAATTAGAAATTTAATATTGGGACTAAATTCATACAATATGGTAAATTATGAGACGAAAGTTAGCGAGTTGATATAGTTTGGGACGAAAAATTAAAATTAGTAATCAGTTTGGGACGATATTCCAAAAAAATATTAAATTACGGGACGAAATTCACCAAGTTAAATAATTCGGGATGAAAATTTAAAATCAATAATTAGTTTGGGACGTTTTCTGCAATTTTACCCTAATATCATGTATAAATAGAATTGGATTCAAATTAAAATTTACGCAATTGACCGCCTTAAACATGCAATTTTCACACTCAATTTCGAGCCCATTAAAACATCTTCAGGTTTTCTTCCTAACCCTTTCAGGATCGGATTATTTATTATAATCGCATAATTGTCTTCCAAAGAAAACCCTAATCCCCGAATCCCTTGAGCTTCATCTACTTCTTCCCCCATGGACCCCATGGAAGCAATACTCGGTATTCTGCGGCTCTCTCTCTTTACATCTACTTTTTCTTTACGCAGTACTCTATCTATGTTAGTAGTTAGTACGTATACAATAATTTACAATAATAGTACGTATGTGCTGGTGATTTTCTCTACTTGTTATGAGATTTTGTTTCTTATGACTTTTGAGCTATTAGTTCCATTGCTTTTGATGAATGGATGTTATGACCCTGGGAGAACCACACCCCAAAAGCTAGCTATTGAAGTTGGAGAGCCCAAGGTCATATAAACCCCACATTAGTATCCCATTCTACCAATGTGGGATAAGGTCCCATACCCTTCAATTAGGATCATTACATTCCACCACGCTTCCTTTGCCAACGTCCACGTTGGCCCACTCTAGTTGCCTACTCCGGTTGCCCACTCTAAGCGGCTTCACTCGTCTTTGCGGTAGCCCTTTCTTAGGTCGCTCCTTCCCGGGTCGCTCCTTCCTAGGTCGCCCCTTCCGCGTGCGTGGCAAAGTGTGTGGTGGCCTGCTCTGATACCAATTGTTATGACCCTGGGAGAACCACACCCCAAAAGCTAGCTATTGAAGTTGGAGAGCCCAAGGTCATATAAACCCCACATTAGTATCCCATTCTACCAATGTGGGATAAGGTCCCATACCCTTCAATTAGGATCATTACAATGGATTTTAGGGTTTTGAATGTGTTGCTCTTAGATTGTCAGAGTTATTTTTTTTTTTTTTTGGTTCTTTCCAGAGGAACTTTGATGAAACTATGATAAAGTTTGACGTGTGTTAAATTAAATAGTCATTTTATAGATATGATGGATAATTGACTGTTACACTTCCAAATTTTTGTAATAGTGCCTTTTGTTCTAAGTTTTTCTTTTACACAGGTTTTTCAATCATGATGTATATGTTTGAGAGTTACCTTGATCTGCGACAAGACACTGCTCTTAAGTCGCCCACACTTCCGAAGCCGTTTGTAGGAGTAATCAGTCAAAAAAAGTTTGAAAAATCCAGAGCTTACAATATTGAAAAAAGGTTCTATGTCATTTCTCATAATTATGGTATTTATGATTTGAGTGGAACACCTGTTTTCCTAATAAATGTTTGGTTATTTGTATTTTAATTATGGCAGTCGCTTACATCTTGTCCACAAATTGGTAATCGTGCTTATGGACTCCTCACTTTTGTACTTTGGGATATTGCCTTGGTTTTGGAAGGTAGTTATTGCTTTTATACCTTATCTTTGTTGATCAAAACTTGCTTTTGTCATATCTTTCTTCTCACAACATTGTTTTTCCTTTATCCACAGATGTCGGGAGAGTTTTTGGTGCATGCTAACATCAATGCGGAAAATGAAATATTTCACACACTTGCGTTTTTAGCTTGTCTTATGTTTAAGATAGTGGTGCATTTTCAATTTCATTTTTTGTCCCAGTTTGTTTGGATTTGTGGTCGTTCCACATCGACAACAAATTAAGCAATTATTTTCAAACTTTTATCTAACCGTTTGTTTTGAAATTTCTGTGCAGATTACCAACTTTGCATTTTCAGTATACTCGACTTTTGTGGTTGAAGCTCGCCATGGACTTAACAAGGTTTCTTCATTTATCCAAGCTTTTTGTAATATAATTTTGTATCTTTTCATCTTACATCCCTGGTTGTAAGTGCCTTTCTTTTATTTGATTATAGAAAACAGTACGATCATTCAGTTGGTACATCCTCAAAGAAACTATCTTAGTTATAGTGATTGGTGCACCGATTGTAGCTGCCATCATTGCTATAGTGCAGGTACTACTATCTGTAGCATTTATATGATGTTGATTAGAATATTTCAAGGGCGACATAGCATTGTTGTTTTAAGTCATTCTTTTTTAATACAGATAGTTGGACCATACTTGCCCGTTTATTTATGGACATTTAACTTTGTATTGGCTCTTGTAACGACGACTCCTTATCCAATTATTTCAGTTGGTTTCAACAGATTCAAACATGTAAGCTAGCTTTCTTAAAGCATATATATTTGTTTAACTGTACAGCCTTTTCATGATTCCTATATTTGAATGAAATATAGGCTGTTTTTGAAATAATTTTTTTTTTCGACATGCAGCTTTCATGTTGTAATCTAAGGGGCAAAATTGTGACTCTTGCTTGGGCGCTCAATTTTCCTGTGAAGAAGTTGTTAGTTTTTCCTGGGTCAGAAACTCCACGGGACAGCTATGTCAGTAAACTTGCGTTCTCGATTCCTTTCTGTAGGCGTATACTTGTTCTATTTCCTTATATATACCAGAGATTATCTAACTCTTGAAGTATGACCTTTATTGTTGATCAAGTGCTAGTTACTTCATATCTATCTCACCTTTTCTCACAGCTCGTAAATTGTTTAAATTTCATTTGCTTTTGATCTCTATTATGGTGTTATATGGAAGAAATGAAGAGAAAGTCTATGGATGCCAATTATATTGTGCAAAGAAATTGATGATTGTTTGCAAAATCAAAAACTTATTGTGTAGTGGCTGTAGAGAGGACATTGTACTGTATAATCTAGTTGAAGATAGAAATTTGGAATGAGTTGCAAATTGCTTGGGATAAAACCGATTGTTCTTCCTTGATGCATATTCATAGCCGACGCGCTATTTCTTTTGCCACCCCTACTTATTGACTTTGGCAAATCTTATATGTCAACATTTGTGTAGGCATATACTTATGGAATTTTGAAGAAGAAACGGATTGCTCTTTGTGACAAGTTACTAAAACAGGTATCTGGGCTCTCTTGTTTCAGTAATTTTTCTTTTGTTGCTCGAATAATTTGCATGTACTTGATGGATTGATTAATAATTGAAAATTCATGGGCTGATGCTTTGATTGTTTATGTTTATCGACACATGTCTAGATTCATAGATGGTTAGTCATCAAGTTTGTGCCTTACAGGGGGATTCAATTTTAATTTATTTTACCTACATCAGTTCTCATATAAATATGATGCAAGTCTAATTTAGAAGTCGTATAACTGGATGTCAAAAATATGACATCTTTATTTTGGCATACATAATATTCATTTGTGAAGTGCTATTCCAAAAGGTATTTATGAACAATGTTGCCAGATTTATACCTTGAGGCATGAATTTGTTTTCAGAAATAATGATATGTCAGATGATATTCAGAGACATGGTTTTATCGAATCATTGTGTCAAGTTCATTCGTGTGTTCAGCTAAATTTAACGCAACTTATATCATGTATGATGGTGGTGATTTGATACTGAACTACTATTATTAGTTCAAATTTAAAATGAAAATGTGATGTAGAAATAACAAGTTCCAACGCTACGTGTTCCTGTTAGTATGTAGTGAAGTATATTGTGATATATTTCCTTGTGCTGTTGTAATTTGTAATCCAGATCTGTAAAGTTCTAAGAGATCCTTCATGTTTTATTCATTATGGTGAAACTGTGCAAAATACTTCTGTTTTGTGGCTGTACTATTGTTTTCCACTCATTCTCTCCTTTTCAGTAGCCATTTTTCCTTTTGTGTTTGTTTCTCCTTTTCTGTAATAATTCACTTGCTGCATTCATTGTAGTGCAAAGATGATGAAATTGTCGCTGTAGTTGCCCATGAACTGGGACACTGGAAGCTTAATCATACAATGTATTCCTTCATCACAGAGCAGGTGAGTCAGCTGAAATAAATGGTGTTAGTATTTCTGATGGTGATGATTATGCTTTAGTAATGTTGCAGTGTGTAATGTGGTAATGATCACAGTTGTGTTATGTTGTTAGCAATGTATATTTTTTTGGTATATCTGGTACTTTTTTAAGAACATATGGTTGATGGTTGTCCTATTCAAATCCGAGAGTGTTCTTAAATGCCAGCTTTAAGTACTACATATATTTGGGGTGGTTTTTTTTGTTGGTTTTAGGATTCTCATGATCCATGGGCCAGAAAATCCCTTATTCAGTTATAGAAAATCAAATCCACGGGGTGTTTTTGCAATGATTGAAAGCTCTATTTGACAAATGTGAAATTTGATAAATTGCACATATGGGAATTGGTCGACGTACTTATCACATACTCCCTCCGTCCCAATTTTTTTGCTCCCTTTAGGTTTTGCGCGAATTTTAGTTGAAGTTTCACTTTTGTTATATCTTTAGATTTTTTCCGTCAAAAGTAGTGGTGAAGATTTAGTATTTTACCTTTGCATTATTTCTTCTATATATGTTAGTTGCCCATGCTATGGATATACTCGTTTGCATTGATTTAACGTTTTGAGTTTTCAGTTTTTTTTCCGCTGGAATTTAGTTGTTTAAAGAAGTCTATTATGTAACAAATGTCGTGAATATGCTGTAGAATATTTTATATGACAGCACAATATGTTATCTCTTGCACATTACTGCAATACCAGTTATTTCTCGACAAGCTACTGGCTCCATATGTCAAGTAGTTTCTCATTTGCTCTGAAAGACTAGTACATGCATAACTCCTGTCTTGATATGATGCAGATACTGACTTTGTTGCAGTTTGGAGGATGCACTCTTGTTATGAACTCGAAAGATCTGTTCTTGAGTTTTGGATTCGATACACAACCTGTCGTTATGGGGTTTATCATATCTCTGGTACTGTTTTATACAATTGATTCAAAGCTCTTAATTGAGTTGCACGTGTGCTTTGTCTTTGCATCATTTTTTTTTTTAAATTTTTTGTTAATTTCCACATGCGGGTTCGAAATGCCATACTCCAATCTGGTCCAAAGCGCTAAAACTTTTTGCATGTTTGTGTGTGTCCGTCCAACGGACTCCTTATGCATGTGTTTGTCTATTACGTGGATGCTTTTAGTGGGGAGGAATGCAATTTGGGAACTCATTGTTTTGATGTTTGGCTAGTTAGTTCTAGACGCATATAATATATGTTTCGGTGATTACAGTATGCTGTGGTACCTCTTCAACGTCTTTTGAGCTTCTTATTTAATCATGTAAGCTGGGCATTTGACTTTGAGGTATGTAGGCCTATAATTATCCAAGTTAAAGTTTCTTGTCTCGAAATCATCATGATGCCTGAGAAATTTTGTTTTCTATGAAGGCTGATTCTTTTGCAAAGAAGACCGGTTATGGTTCACTTCTTCGAGCTGCTCTTATCAAGCTGCAGGTAATTTACTACCATTTCTCTTTAAATTAATTTGCTTCCCATGGAGGAGATTTTGTGCACAGTATGTTGGATTTTGTGCATAAAGACCTATTACATACGGAAAATTCTTGTATAGACCTGGTCTATGAGCTTTTCATAGATCTTGTGATTGTGAATGCGCCACATCATACATTTTGATGATGTCATGCATTCAAAATGTATGATGTGACATATTTACTACCATAAGGTCTATAAAAATCTCATAGACCAGGTCTATGCAAGAATATCCCATTACATACCGACAAGTTGTTTGACAGGAATTGGAGGACGTTTCGACCATAAACACTGATCCATGGTATGATGTTTTTCATTATCCTGAGCCATCTCTCGTCCAAAGAATAGCTGCTATGGATGAATCTGATGACATTAACTAAAAGATGGTTTGTTTCATGACTTTGGCCTGGATGGCTTTAACTTAATATTTTGTTACATATAATGATGTACATAATAGAGATTGGCTTTTGAAATATTATGGGCATGTTTGTTTGGCATTTCCCAAAAAAATTTCGTGTTTGGGAAATGCCAAACAAACATGTTTTTTATTTTCTGAAATAAATTTTTTAACTCTCAATTTTCTCAAACTACTCTCTCAAAACTCAGACAAACAACAATTTTCTTATCTCTAAATAAAACCTATACAAACTTTACTATGATTTGACATAAAATAATTTATCTCTTGAACAATTTATCTTATAACAAACATGATTTGATGTAAAGTCTTACATATTTTACACCTATAAATTAATTCTTCCAAAAAAAATTTAGACCTATTTTATTTTTCAAATCACTATTTCAAAATTCAAACAAATAATATTAAGTAAATCGAAATTATTTTATAAACTTTCACCACTCTGATAAACTACTTTCCGAAACATCGTACAAACAGACCATATACTTTAAGTTATCCTCTTTGATGTTCTGCCAGAAAAAAGAAAAAAAAAACTTGTGTTATTTTTTTTTTTTTTGTTAGTTGGGGTGTTGGGGATAATATTACAAGTTGTGAGATACGCTCTTGTCTCCTCCTTTACCAAAACAAACGCGCACACACTCTTTCAACTCTCTTTCTCTCTCTCTATACATATGTGTATCCATGTGTGTACGTATATTGGCTATTTCTTTCTTATTGTTGTAAAAGTAAAAGTGAATCGTACTTTTCATGGGTCAATATTTGTACATTTGTTTCTTTTAATTTTTTTTAGTTGATTTGTCTTGTTATCGATAGAGTGTAACATATTCATTCATCTTAAATTTTTCTTAGCAGGTGTAACACAGTCATCAATGTAGTGTAACAACATCGTTCTTAAATTCAAAATATATCAATTTTTCGTTCATTTTGTGATGCAGTTTGAATTTAAGAGGGACAAATGTGTTATACTACATTGATGAGAAGGACACACACCGTTACAAAAAATTTAGAAGATACGAATGTGTTACACTATATTTATTAAAGAGACGAATGTGTTACGAAAAATTAAGAATGACGACTTTGTAAAAGTTTTTCCTTAAGAAGAACGAAAAGTGCAATTCACTCTAAAATATAATAAGTAAATTTAAAACTCTTTTCCTTTTGTCAAAGTCTCATTAGTCATATATGGATATTCTAATAGTACAAATCTTAAATTTTTTGTACTATAATACGTGGAATTGTTTACAATGAGATTTTATCAAATAGAGAACACCTTTTTCCTATGAACCCAGTATCCAATTTTATACTCCCTCCGTCCATTCATTTTGGTCTCTTTAGGTTGGGCATGAAGTTTTAGATATTTTGTTAAAAAAATAAATTTTTGTTATTTTTTGATAGAGAAAGGGAGTCATTTTTTGAGACGTCTCAAAATAGAAATAGGAACAAGAAGAGTGGGACGGAGAGAGTATTATTTATAAATAATCTATATTTACAAAGACAACTTAATTTGTGTAAATGGGACAACTTTAACCTTAATAATTTCATAAATGAAAGATTGAGTGACCAGAATCAACCAATCTTGTAAGATTCTCTGCACTATTTCTTCATTTTTGCAGAGATCGATTTTTTTTTTCTGGTGATAAAAAAAAAAATTAGGTAATTTTGATTTTTATAGTGGGAATCAAAACAACAAGGGAGATATATAATTTTATATTCATCACGTGAGTAATTTTAATGGATTCATGTGACATCAGCATGAATATTCATTATATGCTTAATTAAATCAATTAGAATGTATTTTTTTTAAATATTTGTTTTATGTTAGCAAAATTTATAAAGCAGAACCATGGATCAAATTTTGTTTCAAGTGTATGTTTTGGTGAGTTAAATATTGAAAAATTTTCAGAAATTTTTTGGAAAAGTAATCTCAAGACAAATAAATAGTTTCAAAATTGCATCTTATTTTCGTTTTCATTGCTTAAAAAATATGAACTTTTCGATAATTTAGATAAAAATGATGAAAAGTTTGATTCATGATAGGAACTCGTATTGGGATTGGAAATCGATCCCTAACCTAACCGGTCTCTTGATTCCACACAATTTTTTGAATTTGTTAGAAATTTAAGAAGTAATCAAGTGCCATGGGGTGGGATTTCTGTCTGGGTGGGTGGGGGGTGAGTGGGTTTGGTTTGTTTGTAATATGGGTCCCATCGGATGCGTGGTCGGGCTTTCTTGTGGGTTCATATTTAATGGGATTGTATTTGTATATATACATATTCTTTTATTAAATAAAATAAGTAACATTAATAATACTTTAGTATTAATTTAAAAAGATATT
Organism: Penstemon barbatus; assembly: GCA_003313485.2. Classification (NCBI taxonomy): domain Eukaryota; kingdom Viridiplantae; phylum Streptophyta; class Magnoliopsida; order Lamiales; family Plantaginaceae; genus Penstemon; species Penstemon barbatus. The sequence goes on from CM064881.1 coordinate 25,792,772, forward strand.
AATTAATAATTTATTCATATTTTCATCTGAAAATATAAATATTAGATAAGAGTGTTTGAACACGTGAGCTAAATTAAATAAATTTGTAATGTTAATAAACTTGTTTCAAGAAAAAATACTTGTCTAAATTTTAAGAGATGAAGATTTTATTGGATCCTAAACAAATTCTATATCCGCCCAATAACATTTATCCGAACAAAATCCGAATATGGCCAAATTCGATCCTACATAAATAGATCAGAATCGGGATATGGATCCAACCCAAATTCAATTCGTTGGCAATCCTAATTTTGCTCGCGGCTGAGTTAGGTCGTAAAATGTTTCTACGGGCTAGGTGTGTTGCCGTAAAAAAAACTTGGGCTGGGCAATGAGATTCTAACGGTTGTTGGTGGGTGGGCCAGGGGATTTGTTTTTGCTGATAAGGCCCGAAACTTAAATGATTTTAAATTTTTAATTGCCTTGAAGTAAATTTTCGATTATTACAAATACTCATTTGTGGTAGAACAAACATAATTTATATTATTCTTAATTAACTGATAAATATATTCATGTTATTTTGTTTTATACTTGACTTCAGTCCTAGAAGTAATCTATTGCATGTTTAACATCATAATTTCAGATCAAATTGAATATTTTGTAACTAGTAAATAAACTTTATCATCTTAATTCCAAATTGGTCTAAACTCGATCTCAAATAAAAAGAATCCATTTCCACAACTAATTGGTCTATTGGCTCAAATTGAACTAAGTAAGGTTTAATACATTAATACCTTTAGAAAATAAAAATAAAAAATAAAAAATAAAACTGTTCTTCTTTTAATGTTTATATATATATATATAATGTTTATATATGTCTTTGTATTAAGATCTTCACCATTATGTTTGATATCTAATCAAATTCCTCGATATTCGACTCGAGCTTATTTGATTAAAAGGTAGTTTGATCTTGGTTCTTCACACAAATCAAATAAACTTACATATCATTTTTCCTTTGATAACTCTTAATGCTTGACTTAAGCTTTACTCAACAAATTATACGTAAAATATCAAGCTACTTGATACTCGACTCAAGTTCGTTCGATAAAAGCTCGTTTGATATATTTCGTTTAACAATAAAACATAGCTCAAACATAATTTCAACCTTGATACCAAATTCAAACCAAACTTAAAGAATATATAGTTCGACACTACTCAACTCATTTACACCCCTACTCACAATCTAGATGATGTTTGGTTGTTGGGGTTTGGAGGAAAAAATTAGGTGATAAATGTCAAATCAATAATTTTATGTGATTATTGGTGTTTGGAGGAGAAAAAGGTTCACTGCAAGATCTTTGAAAATTCATTTAAAACTTTACGATTTATTATTATTTTTTTAAATATAATAAATGGATTGTCAAATAATTTGATATGGTTTATTTTTTTTCCATTAATTATTTTGGCCATCATATGTGCAGCTTCGGTTCTTCTGGTTACTCTTAGCATAGAAATTTCACTTTTCGAGTTGAGAAAACTTTCAATATAAAGCAGCAAGATGAAATATTTATTAAAAATGGCGATGGATGTTAAAAATTGGAGAACATAAACACTAAAATACTCAAATTCGCTCAAGAGATTAGGTGGAGAAAATATATGAAGCAAATCACTCTTCTATTTGATCTTATACTTCTATTGATTTGACCTATTACAAATTATTTACATAGGTTTCTATAGGATTTACCTAACATGAATCTAGTCTAGTACATGTAACCACATTTAATTTTCATACTTCATCTCTTACTTAGTACATGAACTAACTAAAAGACACATTCATGTACTAATATTTATTCATTCATAGAACAATGTAAGACTAATCTAGACACTTAATTTGTCAATAGTGGAGTCAACATTGATGAAATTTGCATTTAGATGATCCAATCTCCACCCAATCTTGTACAACCGTTTTTACTTGAGGATTTAGTACAATCGTTTTTACTTGATGATTGATTTAGCTTAGGGAATTATCGACAAAAGATTTGCTCCGAAGATTACATATTTTATTTTTTGGTATTGTCCGATGTTATATCTACTTCAACATCATCATGGGATATTTTGATCGAAAATAGTGGTCAAAATTTACCGTTAATTATTTTTAGCGAGTGTCTAATATACACAATTGCTTAATAAAATCTTATATTAGAATATTAAGTAACTGACCTTCTCTTTAACTTAAATGTCTAAATAACTATCACTTCAGCGACTTTTCGGAGAAACCATATGCGATAGGAGAAACAATATTTTGAATAATTGGACAAATGTTGGAGTATGATTTCACTTTCAAGTGATACTTTTTAAAAAACATAAATTAATTTATCGTGTTTGAATCAACAAAGTATATATAGTATACATATGGGATAATATTTGAACTAATATATAACAATGGCAAAATCATAATAAATATTTGTAGTCTGTTGATTATAGTAACTATATTGTGTGCAGTTCTCCACATGGATCTATAATTAGTTTGTACATAAGAGAATAGAATTAATGGTAAATCACTCCTTGTATTATTACTTAAAGGCAATTTACCCTTCTATCATACATAATAAAAAAAAAAAAAGGAGCAATGTTTTCAGAACCGGACCAGACAATGAACCGGTAAGTCGATTGGCCACTGGTTTTACTGGTCGAACCGGTTGGACCGTAGGTCGGACGCCATAATAATATAATAAATATATTTAATTTTTAAGTATATGTAATATGCATAAAATTTAAACATTATCCTACAATTGATTAAAAATATAAAAAATCTTATAATATACTAAAATTAAATCATATAATATCTACCTAATTTATATCATAACGGTAATATGATACTAATTTGTATGCTCATATAAATATAATATGATTATATATCTTTATAAAAATTTAAAAGTGTAAGTTGAAAATAAAATAAACTAAGAAATTCATAAATTTTAGATATGGTTATGTATAAAAGTCTAATATTCAAAGTCAAACTTGCATAATATATTGATTTGACTTTTTATCCTAAAAATAATATTGAAAAAAATATTTTATAGGACAAATTTTAATAAAAAATTATTATTTGAGTGTTAATTTTCATTCATAATGTGTAAAATGTTAATTTGAGTTAATTATGTAATTTATAAATAAATTTGGCTACAAATTTCTATAATTTATAAATTTTAATTTGTACTAAAAGTTTTACTAAAATGATGTAGCCCAAATGGTAAGGATATTATGTTTCACCCTAAATGTTAGTGACATTTTACAAGAATTTTTAATTTATCTTTAACATTAAAAAAATAAAAAAATTGAAAAAAAATAAAAAAATAAATTTAGAGCCGGGCGGTTCGCCGGTTTTGGATCGCTTCAACACGGTTTAAACTAGTTTTTGGATTAACTGGTTTTAGGTGGTAAACCGGACTGAACAACCTCCGGTTTGCGGTCGAATCGATCGGACCGACCTGTCCGGTCGGGTTTTAATAACATTGAAAAGGAGTACATTGTCTTTCACTTGATTTCATATACACAAGAGGTAAAATACCCATTAGTCAATATCAGAGGAGATAAATGTCCATTAATACACAAATTATACGAGTTTAAATAAAAGGAACATGTTGGAAAGATGCGACAAAATGAGGTACCAATCACATCTATTATAGAATGAGCGTGTGTGCGCGCGCAATACCTCCAGAAAAATGAGATAAATTGATATTATTATATTTCAGGAAAGGGTAATATGTCTATTTTTATATCACATGAAGATGTATGTTGGGAATAACGAGTACATCCAAGTGCTCATTTGATTTTTTTTTTTTTTCTGATGGCATTTTCAAAAATCAAAGAATTTTTAATATATTAGAATATTTTTGAAAAGTTGAATAATGAGACATAGTCTTGAATGGGCTGGATATCAATCCGAATTCGGTTTAAATTCTACTCGATTTATTGAAGTTTTTATTCGTGGAAATCCAAGATACTTGATCCATAACCAAGTTTCACGGCGTGAGTATAAATAAAAAATCTAGGTTAATCCGACCGTTCAGTTAAAGATCCGTATCCTAATAAATATTAAAATATGATATTTGTAAAATTTATTCTCTTTAGGGGTGGGGGCTGATCACTAAGAAATAGCTTAAATGCAGGTATATTAATGATTTAGTGACAAATTAGTATAAAAATTAGATTTAGGGCCTCCTTCTCCTAATTTCCCTATCCAGTAACAAGGGGAAGATTCATAATCATGTAAATGAAAAACATATAATGAAATATGACCTATATCTTTCTTCTTTATTAGGGGATATTTAAAAAAACATAGACATTCATTAAATAGTCAATCTAATCTCATGATAAAGGTTGCTTTACTTAATTAGTACACTGGCTCAAATAATTAAGTTATACAGTATTTTGTGAGAGCCAAAGTAAGCCTAAGTGCGTTATTGTAATTGATCCTAGGCTTTGTACTTCAAAGGCATTTTTGTAAAATCCTCTATACATGTTTTTTTGGCAAGGTTAAACAGGGGTTTAAGCCCTTTTATGTTGAAAAAAGATAAAGCTCTTTCATTTCCTACCTATCAGCTTGGGAGAAACACAATGTTTGGTTTCATTATCAGCCAGATCCTATCAGGATTCCCATGATTCCAGCGAATAGTACGCCGACGCACTAAGTACTTCGACGGGTAAACTTTAGTTTTCTTTTGCATTTTAAATCAATTTTCGTTTATTTATTTATTTCGTGGAGTAATATCACTGTTTTTGAAGGAACCCATATATTTGTGTTTGAGATCTCTTTTTTGCTTTCCTGTTTGGTGATCATATTATAGCCCTTTGTGCGATTCCAAGGTTTTATATTCATGCAATCTTATTTTAATTTGTTTTCTTTTTGCATTTTAGGTCGACTGCTTGATTTATTTCTTGTATGGGAGAATGGTTGAAGGAGCCCGAAGTCTTGGGTATTTAAATTCAGTTTTCTTTTTGTTTTGGGGAGAAAAAATTGAAGGGTTTTTTCTACAATCTCAAGGTTTTGTTTTCATGCATTTTAGACTTACCTTCTAATAAATAACTATGTTTTGGCAAAAAAAAATAGACAATGAAGTTTGGTATTTTATAAGCAAGAAAACCTTCAATAATGACTAATGGTCTTTTTTGTGGAGATTATCTGCATGAATTTGTTTGTGAGATTGAATTTGATAGACATATTTTAGCTTATATCTATATCTCACATTTAGAATGAATTGTCACTGCCCATGATGTGTTGAATAGTTAAGATTCTCCGAAATGATATGGTAATTGATGATAAATATTGAGATTCCCTGATAACGATATAATAATTTCAATATTCGAAAAAAATAGGAACATCATATATTATTTGAAAAAATTAACCAATGACATACCAATTGAATGTAGGAAAATCACAACTTATTTTTATTGGATTATTGTATTTTGGTGCCACAATTACAACTCGCTGACATTTTTATCCCATATTTTTTCAGCCTGGAACATTTGGTGCCACAACTTTGACATCGGTGTTAATTTTGTGCTAATTGGCCCGAAATCCCCCCGTGTCACATGACATGAAAATTGGCCCCCACAAGGGGGATTTCAGGCCTATTTTTGAATTGGACCTCAATTGACACCAAAATTGGCACTGATGTTGAAGTTGTGGCACCAAATTGTGCCAGCCCTAAAAGATATGGGATAGAAAAACGCCAATGAGCTATAGTTGTGCACCAAAAATGCAATAATCCCCCCCCCCCCTTAACGGTGATTTTTAACAGTTGTACCAAATTTGAGTGGATTTGTTAAACTATGGTATCAAATGTGTGGGCCTAAATTTATATGTTACCACATGTGAGAAATAATCAATATAAAGTTTAGATCACAACTGCAATTCTCCCCAAATAAATAGTTTTAAAATTACATCTTATTTTTCTTTTCATTATTTCAAAATAGAAAATTTTCGATATCTTTAATCCTAGTAACGGCAAGCGAACCGGGAATAGCCCAACTTGAGAATCGGGCGGCCTCGCCGTCCGAATTGTAGTCTGGAGAATCGTCCTTAGCGGCGGACCGGGCCCAATCCCCTGGAAAGGGGCGCCGGAGACCGTGAGATGAAAACGACAAAAACTTGATCCATTATAGGAATCCGTATTGGGATTGTAAAATAAATAGTGTTGAATGGGCTGGACATCAATCCGAATTCGATTTAAGTTCATCTCGATTTATTGAAATTTTTGTTCGTGGAAATCCAAGATACCTGATCGATGACCAAGTTTCACGTAGTGAATATGAATAACTGAATCTAGATCAATCCGACCGTTCAGTTATAGATCCGTATCTCAATAACTATTAAAATATGATATTTGGTAAAAATTATTCTCTTTAGGGGGTGGGGCTTATCACTAAGAAATTGCTCAAATGCAGGTATATTAATGATTTAGTGGCAAATTAGTATAAAAATTAGATTTAGGGCCTCCTTCTCCTAATTTCCTTAGCCAATAACAGGTAGGAAGATTCATAATCGTGTAAATGAAAAACATATAATGAAATATGACCTATATTTTTCTTCTTTATTAGGGGATATTTAAAAAAATATAGACATTCACTAAATAATCAATATAATCTCATGATGAAGGTTGTATTACTTAATTAGCACACAAGCTCAAATAATTAAGTTATACAGTATTTTGTGAGAGCCCAATTAACATAGGTCTAATTTTTATTTATGCCAACACATTCACAACCCAAGGGCTTTATTGTATTGATCCTAGACTTTGTACTTCAAGGGCATTTTTGTAAAATACTCTATACATGCTTTTTGGCAAAGTTATACAGGGGTTTAAGCTGGTTTATGGTGAAAAAAGATAGAGCTCTTTCATTTCCTCCATTTCACCTATCAGCTTGGGAGAAACACAATGTTTGGTTTCATTATCAACCAGTTCCCATAAGGATTCCCGCGATTCCAGCGAATAGTACGCCGCCGCACTAAGTACTTCGAAGGGTAAACTTTGGTTTTCTTTTGCATTTTAAATCGATTTTCATTTTATTTATTTATTTTGTGGAGTAATATCACTGTTGTTGAACGAACCCATATATTTGTGTTTGAGATATGTTTTTGCTTTCCTGTTTGCTGATCATATTATAGCTCTTTGTGCGATTCCAAGGTTTTGTAGTCATGCAATCTTATTTTAATTTGTTTTCTTTTTGCATTTTAGATCGACTTGCTTGATTTATTTCTTGTATGGGAGAATGGTTGAAGGAGCCCGAAGTCTTGGGTATTTAGATTCGGTTTTTTTTTGTTTTGGGGAGAAAAAATTGAAGGGTTTATTCGTAAGATTTCAAGGTTTTATTTTCATGCATTTTAGACTTGCACTCTAATAATTATTTATTGTAAATGCTCCTAGATAATGGTGAAATAGAAAAATACCCCTATGTGTTGTCTAATTATAAAAAGAACTTTGTGTTATTTTTATTACCAAAATCTCCCTTATGCTAATTTTATCTTGCCAAAAAACCCTCCCAAGTAAAAATGGTAATAATACCCCCACCAAAAAAAAAAAAAAAAAGCCTTATTCACCTAAAAATTGGCAATAATCTCCTCACTAACTTTCAAAATTGCAATAATCCCACTTTTCACTTGAAATTGACAATAACCTCCCTATAATTTATGTAAAAATTTCGAATGCGGTCTTTTGCTAATAAAAATTAGAACACCGGTTGGTTTTGATAATAAAAATAACACGGGGAGTATGTTTGCATTTAGAATCTTGGATAATTATCTGCTATATCTAATATTCTTTGAGGCATGACATTGTAAATAATGTAAATACTGTAGATTTTCTATTTTGGTTAAATAAGTTTGTTAGACATTGTACATTTGTCTACAATTTACTTTCTTTACATACAGTGTGTTACCTCTTTTCGAAAATAATGTTTACCTTTTCGGAAAGTTACTATTTTTTTAGTTAAGTCATTGGCACTTTGTACCCTCCAATTCTACATTTATCATTTTGCACCCTCGAACTCAAATAAACGCAACATTTTCCACCCGTCGCCAGTTTTCAGCCAAAATTCCCATTGGGAAACATGTTGAATTGTTTAGTGCAGAACCATCACCAATTGTATCAACTTCAAACATATAACTGCAGAATTACTACTTCTGAATTTAATGATGAAGCTCTCATAAATCTAGCCATGAACCACATTAGTTCCCTTGTTGGTGCATCCAAGAAAATAAGATCATCATCCTCTAATTCCACTTCATCTTCCCAAATCCACGAAAAAACTCCTCTTCGAAAGAACACGTCTCTCTCCTCCCTCCAACTCACCAGCCGTTATCCAAGAACACAACCTCTCCGCTGTATATAATTCGAACCTGCTAAATATAATAGTACTATTCAATTTTAAATCAATTTTTGTTTTTTTACTTATTTTGTGGAGTAACATCACTGTTTTTGAAAGAACCCGTGGATATTTGTGTTTGAGATCTTTTTTTCTTTTCCTGTTTGGTATGATAAAATAAGTACAAAATGGAATTAAAATGCATAATAATTTCAAGAATGAAAAGTAAAAGTGTTTTTTAGTATAAAGTACCTGAAAGTAGTCGATTTGAGGGTCAAATCCATAGTCACTAAAGTGTTGAGGTTCCGGTATAGGAAAAATGGGGGATTTATTTGACATTTTCTTTTTGGGGATAAATTCCAAATCTTCTTAGCTTTTGCTTTGGGAGAAAAACTATTTAAATAAAGACAATTTTTTGGTTTATATTTTTTGATGAGGTAGAGGGGTATGAGAGTGGAGGAGGAATGGAATGACCGTTGGAGTTTGTGAACCCTAGTAAATGCACTCACGCTTTTATTGGACATTTTATGGTACAATCTTCACATTATTATTAATTGGGAAAATTGTTTTTTTTGTTACTATAGTTTAGGATGACTTGCACTTTTTGTATCATTGGATATGAAAATGCTAATTTGGTACCATATGATATGTTTTCATTGCAATTTTGGTACCAATCCCAATTTCTCTACAAAGTTAATGACAATATACCCCCTATGAAATGCATAATGTTCAATTTATCTCTCTATAATTTGAAAAAAAATCAATTTACCCCCTATAAAATTTTAATGAAGCAATTTACCCCCTTCAGCCGGAGATTGTAACTTACTTGCCGAAATTGAGAGTATGCATGCAAACTATTTTATTTAATATAGGGGGATAAATTGCCACATTTATCATAACACAATAGGTAAAAAAATCACATTATCATAATAAAAGTGGATTAAGTGCCGCATATAAAAATATCAGGGAGGCGATGTGAAATTTTTACAAAAGTTCAAGGGGTAAAATGCTCTTTTTTAAACCACGAGGGGTTAAATTGAACATTATGCATTTAGTAGGGGATAAATTGTCATTAACCTTGTAGAAAAATTGGGTTTGGTACCAAAATTGCAATGAAAACCTTCCTATTGTACCAAATTTGCATTTTCATATCCAGTGGTACCAAAAGTGCAAGTAGGCAAAAGAGAATTAAATTTAAGAAAACACACACACACACATATATATATATATAATATTTTTTTTAAATCATCTTGCGGTTTCTTTTAACATTGACTCCTAAGACATATTAAAGTATCACACGGCCTATTTGAAAGGGTTTTAGCTTGGTTTTACGGATTTTGATTTAAAGAAAATAGTTTGAGTGATATTGACGAAACCTTCGAAACTCCATTGGTTATGTTCTGGATGTTGGGTTTTTTGGTGAAAAAACTGAATCCTCACTTGGATTGAGTTTGGATGTTGGAGTTTAGGAAAAAAATATAGGTTGTAAGTGTACTTTTTTTAATGAGGAAAAAAAATAAGTGATACGTGTCAAATCAATGTTTCATTGGTTTCAAGAGTTTGAATTTGGGTATCTGAATATATTTGTGAGGGTTTTGTCAAACTCCACTTGGAAGAGTTTTGACTCAGTTTCGCGAGACCGGACCAGAACCCAGTCAAATAGGCCCACATATTCCCATTCCTTTAAAAGTCTACTTAGGAAGAATTTTGACTCGATTTCTTTGATTATAGTTTCAGAAAATGGTTTGGACGATGTCGGTAAAACTTTTAAAATCCCGTATAAATTGAGTTTGAATGTTGAATTTTATGATTTTTAAAAGATGAAACTCCATTAGAATTGGGTGTATATATTGAGATTTGAGGGGAAAAATATAATTGGTAGGAGTTAAATTCATATTTTATAATGAAATTTCAAGAAAAAAATAATAAATATCAAATCAATATTTTATAAGATATCAAGAGTTTAAGTATTGATTCGTGAATATGTTTGAGCTTTATAGGTTTTATCAACATCTATTCAAAATTCTTTTGACTTAGTTTAATAAGGTCCACAAAATTGGACCGAAATTCTTTCCAATAAAACCTAAGTTTTTAACTCATGTAATAATCGAAGTGATGTTTTTAACAAAATAACCCGACCCAATTGCTTTTACCTAAAGACAGCTTAATTTAACATTTATCCAATTATCACCCTTAAATTTCTTTCTTATTTTTAGATAGCGTTTTTCTTGACTGCAGATCTAGTTTCGTTTAAACTAAGAATCGACCAAACTACATTGGTGTAGAAAACTTCGCATGTTGCATCCCGTTGTTGATAATTCCAGGTTATCGAAGTTGGGTTTGATCAAGTAGTAATGTCTAGCTAGGAATAAAAAAAAAATTAAGGAATTAATGTTTTCAAACATTTTGTTTAATAATCCCTCATTTTTTTTATTTGTCCCTTTGACAAAAAAAAAATTATATACTTTTATTTGTGAATTTCTAAATTTCAATGTGAAATTAATGTTTTTTTTACCAATTATACTCTTTTTACTAATAATTATCATTAATGTTATTTAATGCTAAGATTGTTATGAAAATGGTATTTTGAAATTTTTTACTTAAAAAAGTAGTTATTTATGATATTTCTAAATTCATGCGCAATCCTCCAAAGTAATTATTGAACTTATGAAATTGGCGAAGATGAGAGTTGATGCAGTTGCAGATAGAGACGGTGGGGCTGTAACCCCATTCAATTTTCTCAATATATTTATCTATATCTATATCTATATCTATACTACTACTAAAAGGGTGAATCTTTTAAGTTTTTTTCTTTTTTTGTGAAGACAAAAATGCCCTTATTCAAGTTGTAAAGTATATTAATAAAATATAATTAGACTTTAATTTTCCTTAAATTTTCTCATCAAAACTTTGGTAGGAAAATATTTTAAGAAAATTTGTAACTTCCTTCCATCCTAACCAAGCACCATGAATATGGAAGAAAAATAAAAGTATATTCAAATTAAATAGATATCAAGTCTTATCATAGTTATTTCTTACATTAACTCCAATAATTAAGAAAATTAACTCCTAAATCACTTTTACAATTTCATTATTGTTCTCCTATAACACATAAAAATAAAAATAAAGACTATTATTTTGAATAGATTTAGGAAAATTATTTGTTTCGTTTAAATATTTATTACAATATGTCACTTCTTAAAAAAAATCAAATTCTCTTATCATAAAATATGTTAATTAAAGTAGAATCGCATCTACCTATAAATGAACAAAAATGCTTATGACTTAGTGAACTAAGTAATCTTTATTTGACATGAAATACATTACCTCAAATATTCGTGAAAATCTATTCGAGAAAAATGTGTGAAATAAATTAAAAAACGGATGAAAATTCAATGAAAATTGGTGAAATCGATCTAATAAATTTTATGTAACTGATGAAAATATGTGAAATCGATCTAGATGAAATTTATGTAACTGATGAAAATATGTGAAATCGATCTAGATGAAATTTATGAATGCTGGTGAAGTAGGTGAAAAAATGGGTGAAATCGGTAATAAAAAGTGCCGGTTAAATCGATAAATACATGTGAAATCGATGAAAATTCGGGCGACATTTCTGAAAAAATGGGAAACAAATCGGTGAAATCAATGAATAATGAGTGAAATTGATGAAGAATGGGTTAAATAATTGAAAAACTGTTAAAATCTGTGAAATAATGTGAAATCAATGAATATTCAAGTGAAATTGTTAAAGAAAACAATGTGAAATATAAGTTAAACTGATAAAATAAGTAAAATTAGAAAAAGAAAAAAAAAGTTTAACTAGCTATAACAGGGTGAACTAAACCGTAGATTTTTTTTTTTGTTTGAATAGGAGATAACAAAAGAAATTGATGAAAAATAAGAAAAATAATGGATAATAGGTTATAGTTAATCAAGAACGAATATATCAGTAAAATATATAAAACCAGTAAGAATCAATGAAAATTGAATTAAACTAATTAATAGAACAAGTAAAATTGTTTAGATCGGTAAAGAAATATTTTTCAAATGATAAAGTAAGTGAAATAATTTGAGATATACTTAAAAGTAATTGAAAAGTGTATAATTATTTGAGTTGAAAATTCGGCAAAATACATGTGAAATCGATGAAAATTCAAATGAAATTCGCGAAAAAAATGAATGACCTCGGTGAAACGATGAAATTACATAAAAAATGATGAAATATATGAAAACCGGGTAAAATCGATGAAAAAGGCTAAAGTTGGTGAAAACATGTGAAAATTGGTTAAGCTGGTAAGAATAAATGAAATCAATAAAATGAAAAAAGTTCAACCAACAAAAACAATGTCAAACCTGCATTAGAAAAATGGTTTGAACCGAAATAAACTAAAGAAATTGATGAAAATGCCCATGGTGAAGTTAATATATTGAATAGCAGTCATTTATTTTATGACACAGTGAAGTTAATTTTACTCTGATTTACAATAAAATACCAGATAAATTAAATATACACGTACAATGTATGTGCACTTTGAACTGGTGAAAAAAATGAATGTGAAATCTTAAATACATTTGAAATCGATAAAAAAAAAAGGGTAAAATTTGTGAAAAATTGATGAAAACGGGTAAAATCGGTTAAAATAGAGACAAAGTTGGTGAAAATATGTGAAATCGACGAAAAGAATGAAATTTCTTAGAAAAATGATGAAGCCAGTGAAATCCAATAAAATTGGGTAAGACTGGTTAAAAAGGATAAAATTGGTCAAAACGTAAGGTTGGTAAGAACATATTTAATCAATGAAAAATTCAGGTGAATAACATGTGAAATTAGTGAAAAAAACATGAAAAATAGATAATAATAAAAAAAAAAACTGGTTAGAATGGTAAAAACGAGTGAAATCAATTAAAAAAGAGTTTAACTGGTAAAATCGATGGAAAATTGGTTAAGAGATCAATAAAAAATGAGAAAACAATGAAAAATGATATAACCGATAAAAAAAAAGGATAAATCGCTAAAAAATAAACCGGGTAAACAAAATTTAGACGGTGTGAAAAGTTTGGGTGCAATTTGTAAAGAAACGAATAAAATCAGTCAAAAAGGCTTTAAGTCGGTGAAAACATGTTTAATCAATGAAAAATTTAGGTGAATAGCATGTGAAATTAGTGAAATAGGTGAAAACGAGTTAAATTTATATCCGATAAAAACAACGTGAAATCGGAATAAAATGGTTTAAATTGGAAAAAAGATCGAAAAATATGGAAAAACAATGAAAAATGTTAATCGATTAAAAGAGGAAAGGTAGATAAAAAAAATTAAACAGTGAAAACATATGAGCTGGTGAAACTTTGGGTGAAATCGGTAAACAATGGTGAAGTTGGTGAAAAAACTGGTGAAACCAGTAAGAAAAAATGCTCGTGAAATCGTTAAAATTTATGATGAAACGGATGAAACCTTTGTCATCGGTGAATAACGGATAAACTTGACATGAAAACTACTATTATGGAATTAATGCACTAAATAATATTTTTATGAACTTATTTTAAAAAACCAATTTTTTTAGATGTAATAAAAATAAATCTCATTAAAATAAATTGGTCAGTCATTAATATATGATATTCTATGACATAAAAATGGCTAATTTTACACTAATTTATGCAAAAAAAAAGTTTGAAATTAAAACTAAACACGTACATCGTACGTGCACTTTTCTAGTTTTTTTAAATTTCTCAAATTTTTATCAAAGTTTTGTATTTTCTTTTTAGAATATATTGTGTATAATTTTAAATTAACCTGAATATTATTAAAAATAGTCATAAACTTCCTGCTATTAAGAGTACTTTTGAATTCAGATGATTAGTCGATATATGTTGGATTATGAGACCAAAAATATTGCGAGCTTATTTCAGTATAATAGAAAACACACATATATAAATACTCATTACAACTGTAGGTATATATTTTTCCTCCATGAAGAGTATGAAGAAGTGACTTCGTAACTGTAACTGAATGAACTACCAATAATTAAATGATAGTTTAATTATTTTTATAAAATGATACATATTTAGTGGTATTTTAAATAATACTAATGTGGACCTATTTCATAAAAGAAAAAACCGTCGGGGTCAATTGTTAATGTAATTGATGTCTTTGAAATTGTAGTTAAAATACATAAATATTTTGAATTTTTTTAAGAGAGATAATAAAGTATTTAATGTAATTAAAGTAACTTGTGGGGTTACTTTTGTAAAATTTCACCTCATTTTTTAGCAACTCCTCGTACTCGTATAATTTATTAAAGGAGTTAGGAATCAGGATCTTGAGATGTACATATTTAATTCTCAAATAATTAATGTAGTTGGAAATGTCTTAGATCACTAGGTCTCATTTTGATCAAATTTAATTGTTACTTTACACGAGTCCTTATATTATTAAATTATTAAAATCTAATTGCACGAGCATTTGAGCATGAATAAATCACGTGATTAAGTAAGATGGTGATTAATTAAGACAAATATGTAAAAAGAAGTAACATATGCATGCCTTGTCTCCTCTTCAGTTGAGTCAATTGCACAGAGCATCTTCTTCTTCATATTATTTTAATAAAATAAACAAATAAATAAATAAATCCATAAATAGAAAATTTAGCAAATATTCACTTAAGACTACAAAGGAGAGTATTGCTGCCAAAAACTCAGATATATGTAAGAAACTGAACTATTACCGATGCTAAATTTCTCTCATTGGGGTATTTTATTTTTGTGTGAATAGCACTTTTGGTCCCTCTTATGACTTGAGTTTATCACTTTAGTTCCTTTTAAATTTTTCGTAGCAGAAGCATCCCTCTTATCAATATAGTATAATACATTCATCCCTCTTAAATTTTTCATAGCAGATTCGTCCCTCTTATCAATGTAGTATAACACATTGGTCCCTCTTAAATTTAAAATACATCCTAAAATAGAAGCAAAATTTTATTTTTAACCATATAAAGTGGCTGCTTTTCAAAACTGGCCCTTTACTGTGGTACCTCGATAATATAAGTCATTTATCGTGTCGTCGTTATCAACTTCAGTCCTTATCATCAAAAATTTTAATTATCGCTGAAAATCATCAATTTATGTCCAATCTGGGTGAAAATTTTAATTTTAGCAAAAAATATCATTCGTCAAGTGATACTTTAAGAGTAAAAGTTTCATATTATGACTCCAAAATTTCAAGTCTAAATCACGTGATAGGCCTATAACTTTAATTTTTATTTTAGATTAGAATTGCACAATGAAATTTGTATAAATTTGAGGCAAATGTGATGTGAATTTGACCTATTTATTTGTTTATAAATAAAAATAGGGGTCTTCGATTTATAGGGGAGACGAAATTTAACCGTTTTTCATCAAAAGTTGAAGCTTAGACCTACCACATGAATTGGACTTGCAAATTGGATTAAGAATATGAAATTCTTAAATTTTAATTGGCACTCTAAAAATTAAATTTTTTGATCAGACTAAACATAAATTAGTAATTTTCGGTAAATAATTTAAATTTTCGGTCAAATAAGACGTAAATTCATGATTTTCGGCGTTAATTAAAAAAATTCGTTGATAAGGACTAGAATTGAAGATGATGACACAATAAATGATGTATTTTGTCGAGGCAACACAATAAAAGGGCCAATTTTGAAATGCTACCACTTTAGAGGGCTAAAAATAAATTTTACCTCCTAAAATGGATGTAATTTGGATTTTAAGAGGGACCAATATGTTATACTACAATGATAAGAGGGACGAATCTGCAATGAACATGTTAAGAGGGATGAATGTGTCACATTACAATGATAAGAGGGACTAATGTGATACACTATATTGATAAGAGGGACACATCTGCTATGAAAAATTTAAAAGAGAAGAAAATGATAAAGTCAAGTCATAAGAGGGACCAAAAGTGCAATTCACTCATTATTTTTTACATCATTCGATCAGAATCGAACATCAAAATACGATTTTCGGTTTTAACTAAAAAACTTCAGTTTGGTTTCAGTCCGATATCGATTTAACTGAAATTTATCTACTTATAATTAACAAAAAATATGTAATAAAATAAATAGAGTATTTAAGGAAAAAAAACATCAAATTTAATACTAAACATCATTAAACATGGACTAAATAGGTAACGATCCTTGAATCATAAATTAAACAACAAAAAGTTCAATAATTCATAAAATTAAATGGGTCAACCCGATTGAATAACTCTATATTTGAACAATTTCGTTTTCGATTCAATTGGGTTAACTGAACCGAAAACTAAAAATAGAAATTCTTCAAATCTGAAAGCCAAAAATCGAACCAAATAACTTTGGTTTGGTTCTTTTTGCACCGAACTGGTTTGGTTTGGCCGGTTAACCGAACCGTGAACAACTCTAGAAAGGACTCAGGCAAACAATAAACCCAGACATGTATCATGAGCAATAAACATAGCAATGAACGACGAACAACAAAGAACAACGAATTCTGGACTCCTATAAAACCATATATTCCATGCTAAAAGGACTAATTAGTTGCATGATAGTGAAAATCTCAAAATCATCAACAAGATACAAATGTTGAAATATATGTTTAATACAATCTGTGTATAGAATATTTTATATTTCTAAGTACTATAGTAAATTATTCTCACAGAATAAATATTTATAAAAGATTATAAAATACTTTATATTATAAAACTATAGTAAATTATTCCAACAAAATAATTATTTATAATTAACTCTAATTATAAATCTTAGTATAGTTTATTCTCGCAAAACAAACAAAATCAGAATTTAATAACAGTGCACTTACTGAAATAATTCTGAAACGTAAAATCGACTGAGGCTTGCAAATGCAATATCCTTAAGACAATATTTCTGGGCTGTCAAAGGTGCAACAGTTCGTCCCAGTGGCCTTCCAAGATACAGCAGTCGGATACTTGTTTCTTTGCACTAAGAACAAGTCCACAGCGAACTTTAACAAAATAGAATATTTAACTACTTGAGAAGAGAAGAATATAGAGAGAGGAGGATAGGATTCTGCTTTAGGTTGCTAGAAAACGGTATGGGAGAATTGGCCAGATTCTACCCCTATTTATAGCAGCAGAAGAGGTGTTGCTGGAGGGTCACAACTGTTCGGATTTAAACCAAACAATGGTTCGGTGCGAACAGGTGCCACCCGTTCGGTTCAAAATCCGACCAAGCACACCCTTTTATTCAAAAATTGGGCGGGCGAACGGATCCTTCTCAGACCTTCTAGAAGTGGGTCTCGCGGATCCTGTTCGGATCACATACTTTTCTAAACTTAAGGTCTTATGGGATGAAATATGCAATTTTAAACCTAAGTGTACATGTGGCCAGCTGGATCAATATTTTGAGAATCAGTACCTTATGATCTTCCTTATGGGCCTACAGGAGCCCTTAGTACATACAAGAAGTCAGCTGTTGCTAATGGACCCCCTCCCTGATGTTACAAAACCTATTACTTAGTATCTCAAGAAGAAGCTCAGAGGGAAATTCAAGACATTCTTCCCTCCACTGATCAGACCAATACCATGGCTTTTGCTACTAAATCTGCCCCTACTTACTCCTCTTCCAGACCACCCTCTCCTTATCCTCCTTCATCTTACACCAATCCCACCAATTTCAGACCAACATCCAGTACCTACAGACCACCCTTTAGACCCAATTTTAATCCTAACCGCCCTAACATGCCCTACTGCACCCACTGCCAGATTCCTGGCCACACCATCAACACCTGTTTCAAGATACACGGTTATCCTCCTGGATACAGACCACCTAATCCCAGATTTCCTCCTCCTTCAATACTAACAGTAAACAACATTTCTACTGAGACACAATCCCCTTCTCAAGCTCTTCAAAATTTCATCAAATCCATGTCTCCTGACCAATTCAGTCAATTATCTCAATTACTTACACCCACTACCAGCACTGAATCTACACAGCCACCAACTTCACACTCTTGAACTGTTACCACTCAAACAGGTACACTCAAACAGGTACACATTTTCCTACTCTTCTTTTATCAAATTCACAATTTACTAACTCTTGGATTTTGGATTCAGGTGCTTCCAATAACATATGCAATAATCTTACATTTTTTAAAAATTTATCTCCTACACTTCATACATCTATTAAATTACCTAACAATCAATATATCTATGTTTTCTACAAGGGTACTGTTTTACTACATAATTCCATTCTTTTAGAAAATGTCTTATATGTTCCTCAATTTAAACTCAATTTGATTTCAGTTAGTGCCTTATTACATGACTCAACCTACAACATAGTTTTTGAATCCAATCATTTCTTCATTCAAGACAAGACCTCTTTGAAGAAGATTGGCAGGGGTGACCTATTAGAAGGACTCTACATTCTACATGACACCAGTTTCCCACATTCTACATTTTGTAATAAAATTAGTATAAACACATGGCATAACAGATTAGGCCACCCTGGTCATGATAGGCTTCTCATTTTACAGTCTGTATTAGGTTTACCACATGTTATTAATAAGAACAATCATGTTTGTGAGATGTCCTATGGCAAAACAAAAGCAGCTTCCCTTTTCTTTAAGTACTTCTATTACTATTGCTCCATTTGATCTCATCCATTGTGACATTTGGGGACCCTTTAAGGTCACCTCCTAGAATGGATTTAGGTATTTTCTCACCTTAGTGGATGATTATTCCAGGTTTACTTGGATTTTTCTTTTACAATCTAAATCTGATGTCCATTTTATTTTACCTAAATTCATCAATCTACGTTCACACTCAATTTAATCTCAAAATTAAGAAGTTCAGAAGTGATAATGCTAAGGAACTATTTTTTTCTGATTTATTTTCTAAATTAGGGATCCTACATCAATTTGCTTGTGTAGAAACCCCTCAACAGAATTCTAAAGTTGAAAGAAAGGGCCAGCACATTTTAAATATAGCTAGATCTCTCATGTTCCAGTCCAATACCTTTACAATATTGGAATGAAAGTGTACTTACTGTTGTGTTTTTAATGAATAGGATTTCAACCCCTACTTTACAAAATTCAACTCTATTCCAAATTATACAACAAACCTGTAGATTACTCTTTTTTTAGATCCTTTGGTTGTTTATCTTTTGCTTCTACTCTCAAACAACATAGAACTAAGTTTGATCCTAGGACACATAAATGTGTGTTTCTTGGATATTCTTCAGGAATCAAAGGCTATAAAATTTTAAATCTATCTGATCATTCTGTTTTACATTCCAGAAATGTGCTTTTTTATGAAAATATTTTTCCTTTTATTGATTCAAAAGTTTTTTCACAATTTACAATACTAATTCAGAATCTGATCATTTTACTGAAAAAAATTTGTATTTACTAGATCCTATCTCTCCACCTATTGATCACCCTATACCTTCTGATTTATCTAATTCCTCTTCTACACTTGACCCTCCTAATATTTCTACTTCAGAAACTATTAGGAAGTCTTCTAGAGCTCATAAACCCAAAGCTATCTAAAAGATTACCATTGTAATCTTGTTTTACATAAGAACACCACTACAAGATATCCTATTCAGTCTGTTTTAAATTACTCTTCTCTTACAAATGCATATCAAACCTTTATTGCTAACATCACATCCACTACTGAACCTACTTCTTATAAACAAGCATGAAAATACCCTGAATGGGTTAAGGCAATGAATGAAGAACTTAGTGCAATGGAAAATAATCATACATGGACAGTTCAACAATTACCACCAAACAAATCACCCATTGGATGCAAATGGGTTTTTAAAATTAAACATAATTCTGATGGAACAATTGAAAGACATAAAGCTAGGCTAGTAGCTCAAGGTTTTTCTCAACAGGAAGGGATTGATCACATAGCCACATTTTCCCCAGTGGCTAAGTTAGTTTATGTAAGGGTTATCCTAGCATTGGCTATGGCCAACAACTGGGATTTACATCACTTGGACATTATTAATGCTTTTTTAAATGGTGAGTTTGATGAAGATATATATATATATATATATATATATATATATATATATATATATATATATATATATATATATATATATATATATATATGACATTACCTAAAGGGTATACACCTTCACAGCACATGCAATCAGGTATGACTTCTACACTTGTTTGTAAGCTTAATAAATCCATCTATGGATTAAAGCAGGCCAGCAGACAATGGAACCACAAACTCACTGAGGTTCTTCACTCCCTTAATTTCACTCAATCAAGGTTTGACTACTCCTTATTTACCTCTGGTTCTAATCACACTTTTTTGGCTATTTTAATTTATGTAGATGATATACTTATTGCTGGTCCTAACACTACTCTTATCTGTGATCTTAAAACTAAATTAGGATCTCATTTTAAACTTATAGACCTTGGCAAACTTAAGTATTTCCTTGGTATAGAATTGGCTTACTCTAAGACAGGACTTATATTATCACAGAGAAATTATGTCTTACAAATCCTTCAGGACACTGGTTATTTAGCTTCTAAACTTGTTCTTATTCCTATGGACCCCAAGAATGTTCTTAAATCTGATGATAAAGACCTCTTGCCTGACCCTACTCCATATAGAAGACTTTTGGGAAGACTTATATATTTAACTATCACTTGACCTGATATTTCATTTGCAGTGCACAAATTAAGTCAGTTCCTATCTAAACCTACTCATGCTCACTTAGCAGCCACTCATCAGTTACTTAGGTACCTTAAATCTACTCCTGGTCAGGGTCTTTATTATTCTAAAAATTCTAATCTTGCCTTAACAAGTTATTGTGATTCGGATTGGGGCTCCTGTTTGGATTCCAGAAGATCTACTACTGGATTCACAATCTTCATTGGTAACTCCCTAATATCATGGAAAGCAAAGGGACAACCAACTGTCTCCAAATCATCAGCCGAAGCTGAGTATAGGGCCTTATCCTCTATAACAAGTGAAATACTATGGCTTAAACAACTACTGCGAGATTTAAAGATTGAGCTTCACTTACCTCCAGTGGTTTATTGCGACAATTCTTCAGCCATCCAGCTAGCTCAAAACCCCATTTACCACGAGCGTACGAAACACATAGAAATAGATATCCACTTTATCCGCAAGCATATCTCCAAGAATGATTTGAAAGTTCTTCCAATTTCATCCTCAGCCCAAATTGCGGATCTCCTAACAAAACCCCTTCCTAAACCTCAATTTTCCACCATCCTATTCAAGATGGGAGTACGCAACATTTATGCGCCTCCATCTTGCCGGGGGGGGGGGGGGTATCAAACCTATTGGACCAGAATTTACAAAGGAAAGAAGAAGAAGATGATTTGAAAGAAGAATAAAAGAGGAGATGCCCTGTTCACCCAATTCTATTTCTAATTTAGGGCTCAATTTATTATAATTAATTAATCATTAATTTAGTTTAAGTTGTTGTTATTTCTGTTATTTACCGCCTCACTTATTGTTGCGGAATTTACACACGCAAATAAACGCAAGTGCACGTATCGAACAAGTAATAAAGAGTAAGTATAAGAGTATCGTCTCCACAGGGACTTGACTAATATCTACCAATTCAATTCCTAATTTACTTTTAATATGGTTCCAAATTCAAATATAGTTTTAGGTTCAATTAAACTAAATTAACTAAACTAGTTAACTAATCTAAGTACTTGGATTGAGTTCAAATAATGAGAAGAGAAACCTAGGGTTATAATCCACTATGTTATCTATCGATTGCTAAATTGAGATTTTCGTAGTTATTGTGGTGACAAGAGTGCTACCCGAGGATTCAAGTATATTCCTACGTATCTTCCGAATTACATAAGAACCTAATGTATTATACAAATCGATCCTATTCCTAGGTGATTCATAAATAACACAAAGCATTAAACACGAACCTCATGTAACGGGTATAAACGCCTTAAGTATATTCCTATACTAAGAGTCGTTTACTATTCAATTTCCTATCTAATCCTAATCTCCCTTTTCCAAGTTCGAAAAGAATATTAAATCTGACAACTAGGTGATCAGTCAAGTTGCAAGCATAGAGAACGAAATTAAATCAAACACAAGAATTGCCCCTAACTACGAATAATCCAATACAAATAATCAAAGTAACATAGTTTCATAAAAACCCTAGATCCTAAAGAATTAGTTCATGATAAACATAAGAAGAAAATAATAAAGGAAAACAAATCTGAGTTCATGTGGTTTTATAGACAAAACGATGAATCTGAGATAAAGATCTTCAATATTGCGTTCTTCTTGCTTGGGTGATCTTGAGGACTTTTCTCTTTTCTTCTTCAATCTTTCTCCAAATAGATCTTTGATGTTGTAGGTGTATTATATGAAAGAAATATGTTTAGAGCTGATCAAAGATGTGTAATTTCGTGACCTAGAAGTCCTTATATAGATCTACCAAGTTGAGTCCAAGTAGGAGACTTTGGGCCCAAGGATTCTCTTAAAATCCCGCTGAAAATCGCGACAGATTTGCGCGACAATTTTGCAAGTGTCATAACTCTCAGCTCCGAACTCCAAATCAA
The DNA here is from genome assembly GCA_003313485.2 of Penstemon barbatus. Lineage (NCBI taxonomy): Eukaryota > Viridiplantae > Streptophyta > Magnoliopsida > Lamiales > Plantaginaceae > Penstemon > Penstemon barbatus. Next base: position 25,815,695 of record CM064881.1, read on the forward strand.
GATCCGTAAAATCTGTGGTGTAGCTAACTCATTCCTCTATATCATAGTCGAAATTCAACTTCATTGGAGCTTCCTTGAATGAGTTATGGTCCTCGGAGTGCACAACAACATTTCTGACAGCATTTTCCTTCTTCGTTCTTGCACTACTTGACTTCATTTGATCTTTAATTTGTTGTTCTTCGCTTCCAATCATGTTCTTAGATCCAAAGTAGCTCGGGCCTACAAATATGAACACAATATATAAGAAAATATCTCAATTCATGCACAAAACAAATAAATCAATGACTCGAGCGAACAAAATACAAAACTAACTAAAATTGCCTAAGATTCTACCAAACTCTAATAAAAGTAATTGAATGAGTTAAGGAAATAGACTTGATAACACTCTTTTCACAGAGTTATCACACCCCCAAACTTAAACTATTGCTTGTCCTCGAGTAATGACAAAAACTTAAACAATGACACAAACATTTACAATCATGCATCCCAAGTCAAACTACAAACCATCAATTTCAAAACGTTATGCATTCTATCATGTATTTTCTGCGTGAGTGTGTGTGTATACATAAAGCGAGAATGTCGGAATCACTTAGATCACTATAGCTTCGAAATCGTTGAGCCTAATTGCATGAATTCCTAAATTGCCAAACATATTCTCTATTTTCTCAGGTTATCATACTAATTACTAAGTTCTAGAAAAGCTTTCAGTCGAAGTTATGGAATCCTTTAAGTTTGAACTTTCATTTAGCATTTTCTTCATTAAATTAGCATAACTTAAGTATATTTAGCACCACTCACACTCATAACTCGTTCTAAAGAGGCAGTCAAAATAGAGGAGTGCAGAATAGTAGAATAGTTAAGTCGATGCACCCATATATCGTTCATCTTATCGCAGTCAAGTTAGAGGAGTGCAAGTATAAGTCTCAAGCGATGAGGTTTTTCAGGTCTCATACAAGTGAGGTTATTTTCTTTGAATTTAACTTATAGTTTTTCAATTATTTGCTTCATTTGGTTCTTGTTAAAGTTATCCTTCCCCCCAAACTTAGGCAAAACTATCACTTAGACCCTTAGCATTTTAACCCTTGAATCTAGAGATCATGTAGGCAAGAAAGGATTTCTTAAGCTCTATTCTAACTATAATTCTCTAACGTCATCCTAAATTCTCGATTATGTATTCGTGCTTAAAATGTGCAGGAAAAACATTCAAAAAGACATAAAATTTCAAAAAATTTAGTCAAAGTCGACCTAGCATGCATGAAGTAAATGCGACCTCACCCCCAAACTTAGAACAAACAGTGTCCTCACTGTGACATAAACACACGAGTTGAAACATGCCAGATTAACCAAACAGGAAAGACGAGAATATGCACATGTAGACAGTAATAAAACCACCACAAAATATAACAGAGAATAGTGAAAAGAATACGTCCCTACGCGGCTGTGTCTGGCGATCTCTTGCATATTTGTCCCTCCTACGCATCATCCTCCGGACCGCTCGACTTCGTGGTACCATTTGGTTCACTTCACCAAAACAATCAGTTCCCAAGTAGCACACCGAAACCGAAAATGTAATCAATCTCAACTATCCACACAATCAAGCAACGATCCAAGTATCTACACTTCGTTCAAGAACCCGTTCCTCCACAATCCTCAAATATTCACAAACAGCAGTCCGAAAATAGCAAAACAAACCCTCTAACTAGCAATCGAAATCAAAATCCAAGAATCGAACCAAGAAAGGCAAGAATCAATTATTACCGGCCCTTAAGAGATGCCCTTAAGAGATGCCCAATTCGTCTAGGGGCTGTTTTGGGCAAGAGGCGGCGGATCTGCGACTGTGTGAGGGGACAGGTCGCGGCGGCGCGGTGGTGCTTGCTGTGGTGGTTTCGGCTGAGGAAGGGGGCAGGTCGCGCGGCGGTTCGGTGTCCGCGCTGGGTGCGGCTGTGTGTGACTGATGGCGGCGGAGGGAGATGAAGATGTGACGGCCGGGCAGATCTGAGGGGAAGAAGGTCGTGGCTGATGTGTGTTGCGGCAGCGTTTTTGAGATTTCTGGGCGGCTTGGTCGCGGCTGTGTGTGGGTTTTGGCGCGGCTGGGTCGCGGCTGGGGTAGGGTTTTCTGGGCGGCGACTCGGTGCGAGAGAGAGGGTCGCGGTCAGATCTGAGGGAGACAAGGGGCGGCGGCGGCGGTCGGTGGTGATTGGTTCGGCGGTGGTCGGTTAAGGTGAAGGATTTGTTGGTTTGTGAAGAGAGAGCCCGATTCATGTGTGTGTGTTTTTTTTTTTTTTTTTTTTGAGGTCATGGCTCGATCCAATTTGAGCCATGGCCTTCCGATTCTGGAAATTTACTCTTTCTTGCATTTGAAATGGAGCCATGGCCTTATTCAAGTTGTGCCATGGCTTAAAGCTGCTGGAATTTGTTCACTTTTTTTGTTCAAAATTGAGCCATGGCCTGGCTCAAATTGTGCCATGGCTTGATTTTTCTTCTTCTCCAAAACGCCCCAGTCCACGAAATATTCATCTCCTCGTTACCTTGCACCGCGATACGCCTGCAAAACCCGACAAAACAACACAGATCACACTAAAACTAAAACAAAACGAAACAAAAAAAACGCAAAAACAAAAACAAATAAAAGCTTGGGTTGCCTCCCAAGAAGCGCTTAGTTTTAAGTCATTAGCTTGACTTTGATACTTCCCTTTTAAGGTGGCCAATAATCAAATAGGGTTCCATCCGGATCAAGCATAAGTCCAGGCCTTTTTGCTTTCTTTGTTGTCCCGAAATTTGGTCTTTCCATTGTAAGCTCAATTGGGACAAATTTGAACCTCGTATCGAATCGACAAGCTCTATCCCCAGGTTCAAATCTCTTGTAATCTTTACCAACTCCTATCCAAGTTACGCTTTGAGGATGGGTATGCATATTGTAGTGCGTTTTATCATCAACCCTTCCTTTTTGCGTATCTCTCATTAATATCTCATCCACACCAAAATAAGATTCATCGCATTCTGACTCATAAATTGGAGGTATGATAAACTCAAGTGTATCATCATCTATCTCCATTACCTCAATCTCATCTATCAACGTCATTGACTTGTTGATTTCGATGTATTCCCTGATTTGATCGTCCTCTGGAGTGGTTAAGATATTTTCTTCTGCATCTGAGATCCCATTGTTATGACAAACATCGAAACTTATCAATTTATTGCTATGTGGCTGCTCTATTTCACTCTCAAAAATAAGAGAATTTGTCTCGCTCGGCTTAGTATCTGATAATATCGAATTATCCTCTTCATTCGAGAGTGAGCCTTGAGGTAGATTACCCATTCTTAAATTGAATGCGTTAATTTCAGATTCGATCATTTTCATCTTCTCCATACAATCGGTGAATGCCATCATAAATGCAATACTTGGTTCTGTTGATGGTTGAGAATACGCTTGATCAATTTTAGATTTGATCTTTTTCATCTCCTCTATACAATCGGTGAATGCTATCATAAATGCAATACTTGGTTCTGTTGGTGGTGGCTGAGAATACTCTTGGTAGCTTGGAGGTATGAACGAGTTGGTCATCATGAAATTTGTGTATTGATTACTACCCAGATCATCGCTCCATGGAACATTTGGGTTAGTCCCCCACCCTGAATTGTAGTTGTTGGGGTGAAGATTCTGACCATACTGACTATCCTGAAATTGATCCACGTAAAACCATGAATTTGAATTCAGTGGGCAACGATCGTACGAATGTTCACCTGCACAATACACACAATTCGTTCCTTCATTAAGCCAATGATAACTGCTATGATTCATACCAAATGAAGAGAACGAGAAGAAGAATAATTGACTAGGAACCAACCAAAAGAAAAATCAAAAATAAAAATTGGCAAATAAATGTTGCAAGTCCCCGGCAACGGCGCCAAAAACTTGTTGCGGAATTTACACACGCAAATAAACGCAAGTGCACGTATCGAACAAGTAATAAAGAGTAAGTATAAGAGTATCGTCTCCACAGGGACTTGACTAATATCTACCAATTCAATTCCTAATTTACTTTTAATATGGTTCCAAATTCAAATATAGTTTTAGGTTCAATTAAACTAAATTAACTAAACTAGTTAACTAATCTAAGTACTTGGATTGAGTTCAAATAATGAGAAGAGAAACCTAGGGTTATAATCCACTATGTTATCTATCGATTGCTCAATTGAGATTTTCGTAGTTATTGTGGTGACAAGAGTGCTACCCGAGGATTCAAGTATATTCCTACGTATCTTCCGAATTACATAAGAACCTAATGTATTATACAAATCGATCCTATTCCTAGGTGATTCATAAATAACACAAAGCATTAAACACGAACCTCATGTAACGGGTATAAACGCCTTAAGTATATTCCTATACTAAGAGTCGTTTACTATTCAATTTCCTATCTAATCCTAATCTCCCTTTTCCAAGTTCGAAAAGAATATTAAATCTGACAACTAGGTGATCAGTCAAGTTGCAAGCATAGAGAACGAAATTAAATCAAACACAAGAATTGCCCCTAACTACGAATAATCCAATAAAAATAATCAAAGTAACATAGTTTCATAAAAACCCTAGATCCTAAAGAATTAGTTCATGATAAACATAAGAAGAAAATAATAAAGGAAAACAAATCTGAGTTCATGTGGTTTTATAGACAAAACGATGAATCTGAGATAAAGATCTTCAATATTGCGTTCTTCTTGCTTGGGTGATCTTGAGGACTTTTCTCTTTTCTTCTTCAATCTTTCTCCAAATAGATCTTTGATGTTGTAGGTGTATTATATGAAAGAAATATGTTTAGAGCTGATCAAAGATGTGTAATTTCGTGACCTAGAAGTCCTTATATAAATCTACCAAGTTGAGTCCAAGTAGGAGACTTTGGGCCCAAGGATTCTCTTAAAATCCCGCTGAAAATCGCGACAGATTTGCGCGACAATTTTGCAAGTGTCATAACTCTCAGCTCCGAACTCCAAATCAAGATCCGTAAAATCTGTGGTGTAGCTAACTCATTCCTCTATATCATAGTCGAAATTCAACTTCATTGGAGCTTCCTTGAATGAGTTATGGTCCTCGGAGTGCACAACAACATTTCTGACAGCATTTTCCTTCTTCGTTCTTGCACTACTTGACTTCATTTGATCTTTAATTTGTTGTTCTTCGCTTCCAATCATGTTCTTAGATCCAAAGTAGCTCGGGCCTACAAATATGAACACAATATATAAGAAAATATCTCAATTCATGCACAAAACAAATAAATCAATGACTCGAGCGAACAAAATACAAAACTAACTAAAATTGCCTAAGATTCTACCAAACTCTAATAAAAGTAATTGAATGAGTTAAGGAAATAGACTTGATAACACTCTTTTCACAGAGTTATCACTTATGTTTGTAATTTTCCTTTTTTGCCCCTCTGTATTCTGCCTATTTAAGCTGTTTTGTTCAGCTCATTCTGTACACAAGATAATTAATTCAATATATAATTTTCTCTCCAAAGTTTGTTTACTTTCAAGTCTTATACAATATAATATATAATATACAATAGATATACATATATACAGATCCTCCATATTCACACCAAATAAATGAAAAATAATAACTCACAGTCAATTAAGCATGGATGAGAAGTTGAAGGCCATAGTTCCCAAGGTCACATTGTTCCTCATGAATCTGTTTTGCTGAAGACACAACAGAAGGACTAGATTCATCCACCGTGATCATTTCAAGCGTGGCAATTTCTCCAATGCCACTAGGTGTGTCCTCCAGTGCGGAGCACTTTTGAATAATCAAGTGTCGAAGACTTGGGAAGTGGATTTCATCAGCTCTCCAATGCACCATATTCAATTTTTCGAGTAACAGAATTTGTAATGAGCAAAATTCCCCTTCATTAGGCTCCTCCCACTCTGCATCTTTAAAGTCACATTTTCGTATTTTGAGCACTTCAAGATTGGGTAACAAACCAACCGTTTCCATGAATTTAGAAGGTATTATACATTTCTTCAAAGTCAGTTTTTTTATTGAAGGAGGAAAACTGATGTCATAAAAAGACTTGCTAGGCCTCACTGATAAGTTAGACGAGCATTTCAAATTTTCAAGTTTGTGCAGACAACGAAGATCAGCAACAACGAAGCTATCAAAATGGATTCCCAGCTTTATCAGGTTAGGAGAGGTTATATTGCTAAAGCCATACTTACCTGCCCGAATAGTCGAGAACGTTTGCAGCTTCTCTAGGACAATGTTTTTAGTGCTACCGGGTTCAATAAAGATATATTCTTGTCCTTTGTACTTGAAATGTCTCAACTGTGTCATCTCAAATATTTCAGATGGTGTATTATCATTAAAAACACCTTTTCTAGCACCCTTACTAATCCAAAATAACGTTTGTAGATTCAACAAACTGGATATTTCAGAAGTTAAATTTGAATTACACAAGAGGGCCAAGTATCGTAAGTTTAGTAGTTGACGTATTTCTGTTGGGAACCGCTGGAAAGCTATTTCACATATATCTAGCACCCTCAACCATGTTAATACAAAAAACACTTCAGAGAGAATCACACGAGCTAGATGCCAAACCAGTGCATAAGAAAGAGCGAGCCAGTGACATAGCTTCCTTTGAGGCATAAACATCTCTAATGCGATAGGATGGATGAACACGATGGATCTCCTGGGACATTGTGAATTTGCTGGTTCTTGACATGAAGAAACTTTTCCTGTTCAGCTTTTCTCACACACAAATCCCTCAAGAGATCATGAATGCTACAACTTTTTACAATGCCATTATATGTTTGTTTTCGAACCATAAGAAGATTTCGATCAACAAGAGCCTTTAGGTACATCTCTGCCGCTTCTTCCAAGTTTTTATCTCCATTTGGTTCCAGAAAACCCTCAGCTACCCACAACCTTATGAGTTTGGAAGCCTGAATCTCATAATCTTCTGGAAAAGCTCCTAGATAGAGAAAACACGGCCTTAAATAGTGAGGCAAGTGATCGTAACTCAATGATAATATATTTTGAGAATTGCTCATCTGTCTCAGCAGCAGCTGTGCTTACGTCCATGGCAACATGCTCCCACCAATCCTTTCTTTCCTTGCCCTCCGAGAGCAGTCCACCAATTACATGAATTGCAAGAGAAAGCCCTGCGCACTTGCTCGCAATGTATTTTCCAATCTCTTCCAAAGCAGCAGGGCAGTTCTTTTTCCCAAACACCTCTTTACAGAGTAAATTCGAACTTTGAACATTGTTTAGAAGTTGCATTTGGTGGTGTGTACTCAACGAGTTCACATAATTAGCCACGCTCGATTCTCTAGTAGTTAATATGATCCGACTGCGATTGTTGTTGTCTGGTAAGAACCTTTGTATTGCATCCCAGACATCGGTACTCCACGTATCATCCAATATGATTAGAAATCTTCTACTATATAAACTTTGAAATAAGGTAACTGCCAATTGACTATTTTTCCTGTCGAGTATCTCATCAGTAACATTATTAATTACCTGACGAAGAAGGCTCACAAGAATAGCTCGCTCATCATATTCTTGAGATATTGTTACCCATGCACGCTTGTCAAAGTAGTCAACAATGAGTTTATCATTATAAAGATGTCGAGCAAGAGTAGTCTTCCCGATGCCGCCCATCCCAATAATTGGGATGACCTCCAGTTTAGTTGATTGACCAGTCAATCATCCCTTCAATTTCATTAAATCATCTTCAATTCCCACTAAAATTTGACTGTTAGTTGATTGTCCAGTCATTTGATCCTTCAACTGGATTGGATCTTTGTCCTGCCCAACCACATAGTTTTCAGAACTTGAATAAGAGAATGAATTGCTTGGCATGAGATCAATGATCTTCATCACTTCATTCCTTGCAGAATCAAATTCATCGATTACTTTTTGCAAATCTGGTGTGGATAAAAAAACCAACGTTGCTGATCAGGGTACAGGATCATCTCCAGAATTTGTATGAGAGACTGTAGATTGTAAGCCATGTTTGATCTCGGCTCACTCTCACAAACACAAAAAATTTGGTTTAAACAGCTTTGTCAATTGAAATATGCTTCAGAAAGAAGAGTTGTACATTAAACCAAATTGACAAAGCTGGTTTGGCTGAGCGTCATTTACGCGGAGGTGACCAAAAATATCAATAACCATGTCATTAGTTTTATCTATTGAGTGGGTGGAAATCACGTTAGGATAGATACTATAAAATTATTGAATGAATACAAATCATTCAAATAAAGTTGAATGCACATCTTAGTCCACTCTGTAATTACCAATTCATGCCCATAATAAATGTCCATTGAAAGTTGAAGAAAGAAGAAACAAAGAAATTACCCACAATCAAATTTGAGTCTTTTTTAAAGTAAGATGTTATAAAATATAAGTATATATATATATATGAAATATCACATCTCAACCACTAAAAATAATCAACAATAAATCTGAATTATAATTTATGATCAAAATGTCCAATGATGATGTGACATCGGACATTTTAAAAAAATAAACATATGTTAAATATACATAATAACCCTTTAATTAATATGTTTAAAAAAAATTCTAATCTCTAATTAATTTCATCTCTTTTTCCCAAAAAACAAAAAACAAAAAAACGAGGGAATTAAATTTTCATACTAAACTTTTGCCTACTTTATCCATTTCATACCCAACTTTTCAAAAGGACACATTTTATACAAAAGTTGGACAACATTTTTTTACATTTTATTCATCCGTTAGTTTTTGGATGAAAAATGTCACGCGTCAAACACATATCCGTTTAAGTCACCATATTTATCTCTTCAGCGGATATGTACAATTAGGCAAAAATACCTAATAAGGTAAAAATTGAGAGGGGTAATTCCAATTATTGCGCCACCAATTCCTCTCTCTTCACCTCCGGCACCACAACCACCGCCCGACCCTTCCCAACCTGAAAACAAATATTTACATGAGCGAAGTAGTATGACTTGTAAGAAGTGTTGTGACTATCTTTGAAAATTCATGTGAGGGGCAAACATATATTTTCCGTCGAATAAAAAATTATATAAAATTATTTGAGGCGGTAAAGTTCTTAACATATGGGTGTTAAAAGTACCACAATATGTAACTTTGGGGATAAGATTTTGTCAATTTTATTTAGAAAAAAACAGGGGGTTTATTGCAAAATTTTAAAGCTACGATGGGTTATTGATAATCTTTTGATTTTAAGGGGATTTTTTCATCATTTGATAGGGTAAAATTGTTATTTTCTCATTGAGAGAGATATTTTTTGGTAATAAAAAAAAAATAACACAAAACTTTTTTTTAGTTAGGCAAAACCCAAAGGTTGTTGAATTCTTACCTATAAATGCGCATCTTAATCCACGCAGTCCCTCACATGACTTTTAACTTTTTGCAGGAATAAATTCAGATCAAGCAGTAGCCATACGATTTAAGAGAAGGGACAGAATTTGGCCGTTTGATCAAGGGCTATTGAAACACTCTTAATCCAGATATCAGTTTAATGTATATAAATCAATCAGCTCCTATAACACAAGAATGGAGTTACAAATTCTGAGAGAAAGAAAAAAGGAACTGAAAGAAATGACATGATATGCCGTAGACAATTTAATTGAACAATTTTACAAAGTAATATACCAAACACCAATTTTAGGACCAATTTTCTTGGGAGGTACTTTCTTGAACTATAGATCTTGTCGTAAGACAAGAATACAAACTTAATTAAATTATCATACTCATTTGATTCATGCGCTCTTGCAGGATAATTAACATGTAAACTTGATTGAATCTAAATGACAAAAAGGATAAACACAATAAGGTGTAACATTATAAAATGAATGTCACTATATTAACTTATGAATGTCACTATATTAACTTATGAATGTCACTATCATAACAAGATGTAACATTATAAAATGCCATAATCTATATACAAATAAAAGTACGAGTTCAGAAAATAGAGTTTCTTGAATTTTTCGTGAAGACTAATATACCCCTACTTAATAGATAATTAAATTAATAAAAATAAGAAAAACATAGGAAAAAGAAGTCTACTCCAATATGAACACTTCAATATAAAACTAAATGAAGAGGTATAATTAAATATGAAGTCTTATTATAATATTTATTTCCTACATAAACTCATAAACTCCTAAAATCTAAAATTATCTCTTACATCAACTTTTATAATTTATTTATAATCTAAGTACGTAATTTTTGTTAAAGAAGTTAAATATAAACAATATCCAAAAGTATCAAGACATGCATAACCGCGAATAATCAACACATGAAGAACAGGTGGATTCGATAAATACAAGTGAAATAGATGAAATTTTTGGTGAAAACGATGAAATTTTTGGTGCAGTAGGTGGGAAAATTCTTGTCCAAGCCTGGCTTGGCCAAACCCATCCAACCACCAAGCAAGTGTATTGCACTTGCTTTGTGATTGGCCACTCTCCTGGGAGTTACATCCAATCCTAAAGCAAGTGTATTGCACTTGCTTTTTGGTTGGGTTTGGCCAAACCCGGTTTGGTTAAGAATTTTCCCAGTCGGTGATACTCAAATTTTCATGGAAAGTCGGTTGTGAAAATGATATAAAAATTTGTTGGGTCAAATTGGTGAACACTGATAAAGTTGGTGAAAAACGAGTGAAACAGGTAAAAAGACGTCTGTGAAATCGATAATTATATATGCATTGGAATAACTTTGGATGAAATTCATGAAAACCGGATAAGATTGATGAAATTAGTAAAAAAAAGAATGACATCGTTTAAAATGGGTGAGATCAGTGAATCATGGAACATAAGTAAAATCGATGAAAACATTTTAAATCAATTAAATATGATATGAAATTGGTGAAAAAACATGTAGATCAGTGAAAAAACTTGTGAGTGAAAATGAATAAGATCTATAAAAATAAAAATAAAATAGTTTAACAAAAAAAAAAGGAACGGTAGAAAATGGTTTAAACCGAAAAAATAAAAGAAATCTACGAAAAATGGAAAAAAAATCACGAAAGTTGGTTAAACCGATAAAATAATTGATAAATCGAAGAAAAATATATTAAATCGATGAAAAGTTAATGAAATCAGTAAAAAGACGGGTTAAGCCCCTGAAAAAATGGATTAGACTTATGAATTAAATATATGCTCGAATTTTCATGGAAAACAGGTTAAATCGGTTAATTAAAATTGGTGAAACGATAAAAGTCGGCTAAAGCATGTGAAAATGATAAAAATTTGGATGAACACTGGTAAAGTTGGTGAAAAACGAATAAAACCGGAGAAAATGCTCATGTAAAATTGATAAATGCATATGGAATTGAATTGCTTTGGATGAATTTCGTGAAAAACGGACAAGATCGGTGAAATTAGTGAAAAACAGATGAAATTGTTGAAAATGGGTGAAATCATTGAATCGGGAAAAAAGGTAAAGTCGGTGAAAACATGTGAATTCAATGAGATGTGAGGTGAAATTGGTGAAAAAAATGTAAATCAATGAAAAAACGTGTGAATTAGGTGAAAACGAGTGAGACCTTTAAAAATAAAAAATAGTTTAACTAGCAAAAACTAGGTTAAACCAATAGAAAATGCAAGGTTAATTTACACCAGAAAATATAAGAAATCGACGAAAAATGAAAAAATAATGAAAGTAGGTAAATCGATAAAAGAATGGATAAACCGATGAAAAAATATTTTAATCGGTGCAAAATGAATGAAATCAGTAAAAAGACGGGTTAAACTCGTGAAAAGAATAACTACATAATTTTGTTATGATCATATTTAAAAAAAAAAAGAATTACAAGATCTTATGAACAAATAAAACATCAAATTATATTGGATTATTATAATTTAAAGTCATAATTTTTTTATGGATTAATAATTTTGATAATAAATAAATTAAATATTAGTCATTAATTTGTGTTATTTTTTGTGACATGACAAAGTTAATTTTGTTATAATTTATAAAATTTACTTATGAAATTAACTAGACACGTACAACGTACGTGCACTTTTCTAGTATATTAAAATGTCACTAAATAGTATATTTAACATTTATAATTCCTGACATTTTTAAAAAATGTAACTGTATTAATTTTTTCTCACATTTTCTTCAAAATGCGATCAAGCTTGATGCCACCAAAGATTATTTTTATTGTAGTGTTCATAAGTAAAAATTGGTTCTCCCTTTGTACCATAAATTTTGTTCCATTGGTATAAAGTCAAACTTTTATGAGTATGTTTGAGTTCAAACGATTGGTCCATTTATGTTGGAATATGAGACCGAAAATATTGCGACCTTGTTTCAGTACAATAGAAAACACACACATATCTCTATCTCTACTATTATAAAAGCATGAATATTTCTTAACTTTTTTGTGAAGACTGAAATATCCCTATTTAAATTGTGAAGTGATATTTAATTAAATAGTAAATATATAAAAGAATAAAAGAAATTGAAAAGGTATATTTAGACATGAAGTCTTATTATATTTATCTCCTACATAAACTCCTAAAATTTATAAATTCTCTTTTACATGAACTTTTGTAATTTTAATTTTAAGAAAACACTGATATTTTAAATAGTCCCTAAAATATGTATAAAAAATATTATATTTTAGCATCAATTTTTATTTAAGTAAGAAAATTTTAATTTAAAGATTTAGTACGATATAAGTCATAAACTCTCTAAATATAAATCTTTAAAATGAAGTTCTCTAAAATATCATTATTTTACAAAAAAAAAAAAAATTAAAATTGAATTGTCATCTTACTATGAAAGAATAAAAATTACTTATAACTTAGCTAATTATGTAATTTTACTCTGGCTAGAATATAAATATGAAGAATATTCAATAATTTCAAGACATGCATAACATATGTGTAATTCTTTTGTTACAGAAACAGGTGAAAATCGTGGAAAATGATGAAATAGATAAAATATAATCATTGAAATATGTGAAATCAATGAAAATTCGGGTGAAATTGGTGAACACTGGTGAAGTTGATGAAAATTTGGTTGATAATGATAAGAAAACCTCTGAAATCAATGAAAATTCGTGAAAAAAAGATGAAACCGGTGAAGCGACAACAATAGTGAAATTGGTGAAAAAATGAATAAAGTCGGCGAAAACGTGTCAAATCAATGAAAATTCAGGTGATATTGGTGAAAATAACATGTGAAATCGGTAAAAAAATGTGTGACAATAAAAAAAAGTTTCAACAGTTTAAAACGGATAAAACAAGAGGAAAAAATGGGTAAAAAGGTAAAAAAAACAATGGGGTAAAAAGGTAAAAAAAAAACTAAATTGGTAAAAATGAATAAAATCGGTTAAAAAACATGTAAAATCGGTGAAAAATAAATTAAATTAATGAATTAAATAGATGAAAATGTGTTAATTTACTTTATTTTATGACATAATAAAATTAATTTTACTCTAACTTACAAAAGATACCAATGAAATTAACTAGACACGTACAACGTACGTGCACTTTCCTAGTATATATATATATATATATATATACCTATCCATTACAACTGTATATATATATTTTTCCTCCATGAAGATTATGAAGAAATGACTTCGTAACTGAAAGAACTATCAATGATTAAATGATAGTTTAATTGTCTTTATACAATGATACATATTTAGCGATATTTTAAATAATGCTACTGTGGACCTACTTCATAAAAGAAAAAACCGTCACGATCAATTGTCAATGTAATGGTGTTCTATATGCCGCTAATACCACATTAGGTGGTATTATCACACAATGTGTATCACATTGTATGGTATAAGGAGTATAATTTATTCCATAGAATGTGACACACATTGCGTGGTAATACCACTTAATTTGGAATAAATACTACATGATGTGGGGGTCATACTAAATATATGGGGTTAATACTATGTAATGTGATCATGTACCATAGAATGTGATACACATTGTGTGGTAATACCACTTAATGTGATATTAGCGGCACCTAACGTAGCGGCACCCTAGAATTTTTCTAAAATATTTTGAATTTTTTTAAGAGAGATAATAAAGTATTATACATAAATAATTAATGTAGTTGAAACTGTCTGCAGTTAGATCACTAGATCTTGTTTTGATCAAATTTAATTGTTACTTTACACGGGACCACTGCATTTAACGAGTCCTTGTATAATTAAATTATTAAGATCTAATTAACTGCACGAGCATTTAAGTATGAATGAATCACGTGATTAAGTAAGATGGTGTTCATGAATTTGTTCAGGAAATTTTAAGCAACATATATACTAATTAATACTAATTGGAGTCCTTGTCTCCTCTTCAGTTGAGTCAATAGCACAGATAAATAAGTAAATCCATGGATAGAAAATTTAGCAAATTTTAACTTACGACTACAAAGGAGATTATTTGTAGCTTTTCTTGGACAGAACTTTTCCTATATATAATTTTATTCAATCCAAATAATATGATTCACATAAGTTTTTCAGTTTGAAAAAGAAAAGCGAGGTGACAAAAATTGATGCCAAAATATATATGTATGAAGCTGAACTATTACAGATGCTAAATTTCTCTTTGGGGTATTTTATTTTTTACAGTAGGGTTGTTCATTCGGTTAGAATCGAACAGAACCGAACATCAGAATTCAATTTTCGGTTTTGACTGAAAAAATTTAGTTTGGTTTTGATCCAACTTCGGTTTTACCAAAATTTATCTACTTATTATTTACAAAAAATTATGTATAAAATAAATCTCAAATCATAAATTAAACAACAAAAAGTTAAAGAATTCATAAAACTAAATGGGTAACACGATTGGATAACTCAATATTTGAACAATTTCGGTTCGGTTTGGTTAACCCAACAAAAATAACCAAACGAACCGAAAATCAAAATCAGAAATTGTCCAAATCTGAAAGCCGAAAATTGAACCAAAGTTATTTGGTTTGGTTCGGTTCGGCCGATTAACCGAACTGTGAATAGCCCTAAAAAAAATTTAGGAAAACAATGAACCCAAACATGGACCATGAGCAAAAAACATAGCAATGAACAATGAACTACAAAGAATAATGGATTTTTTACTCCAATTAAACTAAATACTCGGTGCTAAAAGAAGGCTGAATTTGTTGCAGGATAGACAAAATCATCATCAACAAGATACAAAACCATATGTTGTTCTACTTTCACTTGTTTAAAAATACAATCCTCAATCATGTTTTGCTTCATGGAAGCTCTATTCATTTTCACATGCCACAATGTTCATCTTTTCGTATTCGATAAAGAAATTTGCACCAACCATATTCCTCTGATGTGAAAATAATTACATGAACAACAATGAAATATATCTCCAATTGAGCCCCATGATTTTGTATGACATTCGAACCAAGAAATCAAATTGGGACATAATGCAACAAATATAGCAATTATACTAAAACATGGAAACAAGTTTTTTCAAGAAAGAGAAAGCAAAACATGACAATAACAGTAAAAATGACATCAATTAGCACCAAATAAATGAAAAATATTAACTCAACAGTGCATGGATGCGAAGTTGAAGGCAATCGTTCCCGAGGTCACATTGTTCCTCCTGAATCTGTTTTGCTGAAGACACTACAGAAGGACTAGAATCATCCACCTCGATCAATTCAAGTGTGGTAATTTCTCCAATGCCCCTAGGTATTTTCTCCAGTGCGTAGCATTTTCGAATAATCAGGTGTCGGATACATGGGAAATGGGTTTCATCGGCTCGCCAGTGCACCAGATTCAATTTTTCGAGTACCAGAAACTGTAGTGAGCAAAATTCCCCTTCATTAGGCTCCTCCCACTCTGCATCTTCAAAATTACTTTTTCGTATTTTGAGCACTTCAAGATTGGGTAACAAACCAATAGTTTTCATTAATTTAGAAGGTATTATACATTCCTTTAGAATCAACTTTTTTATTGAAGGAGGAAAACTGATGGTAAAAAAAGAATCGTGAGCCTTCATTGTCATGTCAGACCTGCACTTCAAATAATCAAGCTTATGCAGACATGAAAGATTAGCAACAACGTAGCTATCAAAATAGATTCCCAACTTTATCAGGTTAGGAGTGGTCTCAATTATGTTGAGAAAGCTGCTTGTGCTGATAGTCGACAGTGTTTGCAGCTTTTCTAGGACAATGTTTTCAGTGCTCCCAAGTTTCATGAGGATTAGTTTTGCTCCTTTCAACTTGAAATGTCTCAACTGTGTCATCTCAAATATTTCAGATGATGCAAAATTATAAAACATAGATCTTCTAATACAAAATAACGTTTGTAGATTCCACAAACGGGATATTTCAGAAGTAAAACTTGAATAACACGTGAGGGCCAAGTATCGTAAGTTTAGTAGTTGACATATTTCTTTTGGGAACCAGATGAATTCTATTTCAAGTATATCTAGCACCCTCAACAATCTTGATACAAAAATTACTTCAGAGAAAATCAAACGTGATGCCAAACCAATGCATAAGAAAGAGCGGGCAAGTGACATAGCTTCCATTGAGGCATAAGTATATTTAATGCCATAGGATGGATGAACACTCACACGACGCAGGCTATGCGATGGATCTCCTGGGACATTGTGAACTTTCTGGTTCTCGACATGAAGAAACTTTTCCTGTTTAGCTTTTCTCACACACAGATCCCTCAAGAGATCATGAATGTTACAACTTTTTACTTTGCCATTATATGCTTGTTCTCGAACCAAAAGAAGATTTCTGTCAACAAGAGCCCTTAGGTACACCTCTGCTGCTTCTTCCAAGTTTTTATCTCCAATTGGTTTCAGGAACCCCTCAGCTACCCACAACTTTATGAGTTTGGAAGCCCGAATATCATAATCTTCTGGAAAAGCTCCTAGATAGAGAAAACACGGCCTTAAATAATGAGGCAAGTGATCATAACTCAATGATAATATATTTGAGAATTGCTCATCTTTCTCAGAAGCAGCTGTGCTTACGTCCATTGCAACATGCTCCCACCAATCCTTTCTTTCCTTCCTCTCCGAGAGCAGTCCACCTATTACATGAATTGCAAGAGGTAGCCCTGCACACTTGCTTGTAATGTATTTTCCAACCTCTTCCAAAGCAGCAGGGCAATTCTTTTTCCCAAATACCTCTTCACAAAGTAAATTCCAACTTTGAACATGGTTTAGAAGTTGCATTTGGTGGTGTGTACTCTTCACATAATTAGCCACAGCCGATACTCTAGTGGTTAATATGATCCGACTACCATTGTTGTTGTCTGGGAAGAACCTTTGTGTTGCATTCCAGACATCGGTACTCCACATATC
The DNA here is from genome assembly GCA_003313485.2 of Penstemon barbatus. Taxonomy (NCBI): domain Eukaryota; kingdom Viridiplantae; phylum Streptophyta; class Magnoliopsida; order Lamiales; family Plantaginaceae; genus Penstemon; species Penstemon barbatus. The sequence goes on from CM064881.1 coordinate 25,833,014, forward strand.
ATCCAATATGATTAAAAATCTTCTACTATTTAAACTTTGAAATAAGGTAACTGCCAATTGACTATTTTTCTTGCGGAGGATCTCGCCAGTAACATTTCCAATTACCTGACGAAGAAGGCTTACAAGAATAGCTCGCTCATCATATTCTTGAGATATTGTTACCCATGCACACCTGTCAAAGTAGGAAACAGTAAGTGTATCATTATAAAGATATCGAGCAAGAGTAGTCTTCCCGATGCCGCCCATCCCAATAATTGAGATGACCTCCAATTTAGTTGATTGACCAGTCAACCATCCCTTCAATTTCATTAAATCCTCTTCAAGTCCCACTACAATTTGACTCTTAGTTGATTGTCCAGTCATTTGATCCTTCAACTGGATCGAATCTTCATCATTATTTTCAGAACTTGGATAAAGGAATGAATTGCTTGGCACGAGATCGACGATCTTCATCACTTCTTCCCTCACAGAATCAAATTCATTGATTATTTTTTGCAAGTCTGGTGGAGAGATTATGATGCTCTCACCTCCAGGATTCAAAAGAATTTGATCTGAAATATTAGATTCAATGATGTCTTCTGCTTTATGTATAGCATCAATGATTTGACTCTCCAAACTCTCCACTTCCTTCTTGGTTGCTGGTGAAGAATTTTCAAGTACCTCTTTCAAAGAAGTAGCCTTTTCCAAGAGGGACTCGAGTTGTGATTTCTTATGATCAAGAATCCAACGTTGCTGATCAGGGTACAGGATCATCTCCAGAATTTGTATGAGAGACTGTAGATTGTAAGCCATGTTTGATCTCTGTTCAATCTCACAAACAAGAAAAATATCAGTTCAATAGAATAATGCTAAGAAATAAGAGTTGTACATTTTTTTTTTTTTCCGGTAAGATAAGAGTTGTACATTAAACCAAATTTAGAAGCATCTTTTAACTACTTAATTTACAGGCTGGCTTGGCTGAGCGCTATTAACAAGGAGATGACAAAAAATACTATATAAAAATGTCAATAATCATGTCATTAGTTTATTAAGTGAGTGGGGTAAAAAACGCGTTAAGATATATACTATAAAATTATTGAATGAATACAAAATATTCAAAGATGATGAAATTTATAATATTGTTGTAAATAATTTATAATTATATGAATGTCCATAACTCCCACATAATATTCTTACAATTAAGCATAATCTTGTAACCCCCAATTTTGTAATCCCCAACTTTGTAACCCCCTAATAAATTGTATATTCTCATTTATGTCATTTTGTAACCTACACTTTGTATTTGAAATTCAAGGCCTATAAATAGTGCCTATGTATGATGCTTGTAAAAATCAATTTCACATGAATAAGAAATACTTTATCTACTACTTTATTCTCTACATTGTTAGTTGTCTTATCATTTTAGTATAATTTTATAACACGTTATCAGCACGATATGTTCTATCTTTTGATTCAAAGTTAAATAATCGAATCCGTAAGAAAGTTCATATTTCTCACTTCCAAAGGTAAGATCGAATTGATGAATGGGTAAGACGGTGAGTTATTTACTTTATTATGTATTATATATTTTATATTTTATGCTTATACGAACATTAATATATTAACGAAAGGTCAATTAGAATATATGTTACATCATATGATCCTATGTTATTTGACATCTATATCAATTTTCCGTGTATAACACTTCAAAGAATTAAATAAATTTTGATGGCTACTTCAACTTTTAGATTGAATAAAATTTGAACTTAGTTGATGGTTATTTCAACTTTTGGATTGGATTTAATTTTGGTGTAGTTGAATATTTTTTTTATTTTATCAAGAACTTGAAGTTCTTAAAGTCAAATAATATGTTAGGCCGGAAGCCTAAATGATACAAATGAGAATTTAAACGTTTTTGGTACATTTTTATGTTAGGCTTGAAGCCTAGGTTATAAACTCAATCCTGAAGATTTGAGTATATTTTATTTGTATATCTTATTTTAGGCCTGAAGCCTAGATGACAAGGGCATAGAGTTCAAAATATATGTATTCAAACCCGAAGATTTGAATACATCTGGCTTTGATTCATTATATTGATTGGAGTTGCTTCAATGTGTTGATTTTGAATCTTGAACAAATATGGAAGCCATAACTGAATGTTCGCATGAAAAGTGAGAAGAATGAAAAGCCATGATTTATATCTTGTTAAATTAAAGAAGATATCAATCTTTGAGTTGATGAATCAAAACTTGTTAAATCAAAAGGTCCTTGCAATGCCTATTCATTGTCTCTTTAATCAATTAATAAAATTGAGAATTGATGATAGTGCCTACTAAGTGAATAGCATTTGTATGTAAAATTGTACAAATGGGGTACATGTTATTATATTAACAAATATTTAACAAAGCTTAGTAAGCTTGTAAGACTACTGGTTTGAATTCACTGGAATGTAAAGAGTCTCAAAATACAGTCATAAAATGGGACATATGATAAAGATAAAGTGAATGCAATGGTTCATTCGTAATTTCCTCCTTGAAGGATTGAAATCCAATGTATATATTTGAGTAGATGACCCATTTGTCCTAAAATATTTGGAGGAATTATTTTAACACCAAAGTTGTGATTGTTTCCACTTGAGTAAAGCTATATTCATGTGAATTAAATTGTCTCTATTCTAGTCCAAGCTAAATGGCAAATTTAAACTCATGTTCACCTTTGGCATGAATTGATAATATGTTTTTAAGGCATGCATTTTATGGATGAATTTATGGATAAAAGCATGTGTTGCCATTTAGAATTCTTTTAAGAATATCTAGTTTAATATTTTGTTATATCTTTTGGCTAAAAATTCAAAACCTTCGAAGGTCGAAATTTCTTGTATCGGCAATTTGAATATTTACAATTGCTGGACTAATACGAACTTGAATAAAGAGAGTTCAACTATCTAAAAGACATTTTTCTTCAAAAGCTTGTTATTTAAGTTCGCACCTGAAGTTGCGAAATTCGCATGAAATCCACGACTAAAAACCAGTTATCAATTTGGAGATATAGTATTACAACTTTTGGTATCCTAAATTCTTATTAAGTAGCAATAATGTGGAGAGATTATAAGATATACTACCAATTTGATTATGGTAGTTGGAAAATGAAAAATTGATGATTGATAAGCATTCCTTTAAATGGATGCAAATGTGAATATAAATGATTTATGCTCAAAAGTGAGCGTACATAATTCATTCTCATACATGATTCATTCTCATAAATTAATGGAATGTATGATAGACACTGACATTATTTAGATATGTCAAATTACTTTATGCATTTCATATATTGATTGCATCATACCATCCGAAACGAAACGAAATAGTGGTAAAACCTGAGAAAAAATAAAGGTATGCGAATTGATTCTACAAGGTGTCAAAATGACACTTGTTGAAAGAAACATTCATCAAGAAAAAATGAATTACTACGATGGAAGTGACATTCTTGATGGTAATACTAATTTCGATTTTGATAATTTCTATTGAGATAAGTAGAGCTAATAATGATAATAAAATAATCATTAATATGAAATTAAGTTTACTGCTTAACATTTTGTGATTAAATATCTGAATTTCTAATATGATTTATTATATTTCAATTACGTATTAGGTCTGATTTGAGTGGATGAAAAAATATATGTGATAAAAGTCAATGTATGGCAATTTATATTTAAAATTAAGATTATATATTATCATGCTTGAAATGTAAATATGATCTTCTCATGTTGTTTATGATTATGTAAATATGATTTTAAAGAAATTGTTTATTAAATAAATAAATAAAAAGAAACGTATGTATATATATATATATATATATATATATATATATATATATATATATATATATATATATATATATATATATATATATATATATATATGTATATATATATATATATATGATATTCTTTATGCCTTATTTGTGTTTATTTATCTTATCTCATGTCATGGTTAAAAGTAAAATGAAAACTGGTTAACTTTCATTTGATTAAATTATTCACTAAGTCATGAGCTATATGAGGTTACTTTGATGTGATTATTGAGCTTATGAATCCTTAATAATAAGTAAAGACTTATTATTTTGATTAACCTCATTTATTTAAGATTTCAAATGTGGGGATTTTATAGAAATGTGTTTGTACAATTGAAACACATATTATAGTAAACCAGAAGTTTACTGATCAAAATAAATTTGGCATGATCGGTTAGACCATCCCGGATAAACTATGATGCGAAAAATTATTGAGAGTTCATATGGATCTTCTCTGAAGAACCAGAAGATTCTTCAAATCAAAAGATCATTTTGTGCTGCTTGTTCTCAATGTTAATAGATTACTAAATCATTTCAATTAAGAATGGATTAGAATCTCCAGCATTTTTGAAACACATTCAATGTGATATATGTGGGCCCACTTATCCTCTATGTGGATTTTAATAGATCCATCTACTACAAATGTAACATGTGTGTCAATCTGCAATCTTGATGTTTGCAGGATTATTTGCGCAAATAATTAAATTAAGAGCATACTTTTTAGATTATGCAATGAAGACGTCTCAATAATGCTGGTGAATTCATATATCTGACTTTAAATGGCTATTGAGAGTCATGTTGCCCATATTCATACACAATGATTTAATAAAATTATTCTTCAAATGCCTCAAGTTAATTACTAGAAGATTATTAATGAGAACAAAATTTCTTGTTACATGTAACAGCACTTGTCCATGCCAACAAATTATGATAAATTCTCCCTGATGAAACTAAGGTTTGGTCAGGAGCCAAACATTCCCCATCTTAAAATTTAAGGGCGTGCGACATATATTACAATTGCTCCACCACAACGCACAAAGATGGGTCCTCAAAAGAGGTTGGGAATATATTTTGGATATGAATCCCCATCCATAATAAGTATCTTGATCAAATGACTGGAAATTTATTTACGGCATGGTTTGTCGAATGTCATTTTGATGATATAATATTCCTAAGATCAGGGGGAGGTAATAAAGAGCTGGTAAAAGAAATTACACGAAAAACATTAAACATTATCTTCTCTAGATCCTCGAAAAAAGAAGCAGTGTACACTAGAAGTCCAGAAGATAATTATTTGCAAAATATTGCAAATCAACTGCCAGATGAATTTACTAATATAAAAAAGAGTTACTAAGTCTCATATACCAGCTAGATATGCTCCAGTGAAATCAATTGGTTCCAATGATAAAAATCCTGTAAAATAAGGAGCTAACATTGAAGATGGTCATATAATGGAGGCAAGTACTCATGAAGAGTCGCAAGACATAACTATTAGATAATACCCCAGAAGAGGTTCAGGTACCTGAAAATAATAAATAAAGAGATCTTTATAAGTTATGTCACTACGAGAAAAAGATGGAACCAGAGTAAAATAGTTGTCGACAACACTTTTGCATATAATTATAAAATAATATGAGGATCTTGAAATTAAATTTGTTATATAAATGTAAACATATAAATGATTGGTCAAAATAGAAAGACGCAATTCGAGCATAATTAAGTTAACTTTCAAAGTAGTTCAAACACCTAAAGGTGTAAAGCCGTTTGGATATAAATGGGTATTTGTGCGAAATCCAAATGAGAAAACTGAAGTCGTTATTTATAAAGCACGACTAGTGGCACAAGGATTTTCATAGAGACCCGATATTGATTATGAGGAGACGTAATCTCTTGTGGTGGATGCAATTATTTATACATACCTTATTAGTCTGGCAGTAAGTGAAAAACATTACTTGTATCTAGTGAATGTTGATACAACTTATTATATGGCTCGCTCGATATTAAAATTTATATGAAAATCCCTGAAGGGTTTAAAATTTCAGATGCATTTGGAAACTCCAGAGAAAACTGTTCAATACGCTTGCGTAAATTTTTGTATGGATTATAACAATTTGGACGTAAATAATACAATTGTATTAGTGAATACTTGTTAAAAGAAAGCTATAAAAACGATCCAAATAACTCATGTGTTTTATGAAAAGATTGGGATCAGGATTATTTTTGTAAATATTGATGATTTAAATATTATTGGAACTTCCAAAGAATTTTAGAGGAAGAACCTGAGACGAAAGATTTTGAAAAATAAAATTTTATCTTGACCGGCAGATCAAGCATTTAACAGATGAAATCTTTGTCCATAAATCGATACATACAAAATCAATTATGAAAAGATTTTATATAGATAAAAGGATCAATCATTGAGGGCAATTTCATGGTCGTTTCAATCTTTGGATGTAATAAAAGATTATTTTCGTCCTCAAAAGGATCGAACAGTGAAAAAGTTTTGGGACCTGAAATACCTTTATCTAAGTAAAATTAGATACTTAATGAATCTTGCTAGTTGTACAAGCATGATTTAACATTTTCGTTTAATGTACTAGCAAGATAAACTTTGTACCAACACGAAGGCATATGAATGACGTTAAGTATGTATTTTTGATATATCAAGATATTGCCTTCAGAAAGATGGTACAACATTGGAATGCGTCAACTAGTGGACAATGTGTTGACGTCAGGGGGAGCGTGTTTTTAATAATAATATGCACACTGTACTCTTTTTCCTTCGTCCAAGTTTTTTGTCCCAATGGGTTTTTCTTGGCAAGGTTTTAACGAGGCAGTATTACACGCTTATTAATTTCATATGGATATGTACTCTTTTTTCCTTGACTAGGTTTTTGTCCCACTGGGTTTTTCCTAGTAAGGTTTTTAAAGAGGCACATAACTATTTTATGGACATCCAAGGGGGAGTGTTGTAAATAATTTATAATTATATGAATGTCCATAACTCCCACATAATATTCTTACAATTAAGCATAATCTTGTAACCCCCAATTTTGTAACCCCCAACTTTGTAACCCCCTAATAAATTGTATATTCTCATTTATGTCATTTTGTAACCTACACTTTGTATTTGAAATTCAAGGCCTATAAATAGTGCCTATGTATGATGCTTGTAAAAATCAATTTCACATGAATAAGAAATACTTTATCTACTACTTTATTCTCTACATTGTTAGTTGTCTTATCATTTTAGTATAATTTTATAACAAATATGAAATTATAAATCTTTGTCCCACGAGTAAATTGGTCAAGATATGGCAGCCACGGACTTTACCAATTCATACGCATAATAAATGTCCATTGAAAGTTGAAGAAAGAAGAAACGGAGAAATTATCCACAATCAAATCTTATAAAATATATCATTGAATTAAATGAGTATGATTGTCATCTTACAAAAAGGAAATTGCTCAGTTAATTGGCTGTGCAAATACACCATTACACAAATATAACTACTCCATAATCTATATCTATATTTATATTTGGAAAATGATTATCTCACAGCCCATATAATCACAGCCTTTTGTATTACCTGCTACTTGTTTAATGTTTTCATACAGCCCTTATTTAATGTTTTCACACTTAATTGTATTACCTGCTAATTGTTTAACAGGTTCCTTCTTGAAATAATTTTTTTAATCAATTAACAACTCAATCAACTTTAAAAAATTACAAAAGAGACCAAATTTTTTTGATATTAATCATATAAAAAATAATTCAATACTTTCCAAATGATAATTGAACATTTACCAATATTTGAATATAAATATCTCAACTTTTAAAAATTACAAAAGAACACCTATATTATACTATATTACTTATATAAAAAATAATTCATTACTTTTCAATGTTAATTTATTATTTATCAATATTTGAATATAAAATATCTCGAAAATTACAATAAAAATATAAACTCATAATTTAAAAGTATTTGCAATGCCTAGAATTTAGGATCTATGACATAATATTTAATTTTGGGTTTGATTTAAGGTTTAGGGTTTAGGGTTTAGGGTTTAGCTTTAGGGTTTTGGGTTTTAGGGTTTAGGGTTTATTTTATAAATAGAATTTATTTTTATTTGATGATTAATTATGAATTTTTTTTGTAATTTATATTTTATAATTAATTTTTTTCATAGATATCAAATTAAATGACAAAAGAAAATGAAAACGTAGGCCCACAACCGGATGTATAAATGTATAGCCAGTTGTGGGCTGTGGGGCTAGCATTACTCTTTATATTATGTTATATTATATTATACTATTACTAAAAGTGTGAATAATTTAAGTTTTTTTCTTTTTTTGTCAAGACAAAAATGACCTTATTCAAGTTGTTAAATATATTAATAAAATATAATTAAACAACAAAAATGCCCTTATTCAAGTTGTTAAATATATTAATAAAATATAATTAAACATGAATTTTCCTTAAATTTTCTCATTAAAAATTTGGTTGGAAAATATTTTAAGAAAATTTGTAACTTCCTTTTCTCCTAATCAAGCACCATGAATATGGAAGAAAAATAAAAGTAAATTAGAGGAAAAATGCATATATAGTCATTCAAATTTAACTCTAAACACCTAATGGTCACTCAACTTTCAGGAATAATATATAGTCATTCAAGTTACAATTAATAGCATCATTTATCACCAACTGTATGGCATTTGACAGACAAATAACGAAGTATCTTGACGAGACAGACACAAGCATTAAACCCAAATGATAAGGTAAGTGAAATAATTTGAGACATATTTATAAGTAATTGAAGATGTATAATTATCTGAGTTGAAAATTCGGTAAATACAGGTGAAATCAATGAAAATTCAAGTGAAATTCGCAATAAAAAAATGGATGACATCGGTGAATCGATGAAGTTACATAAAAAATGATGAAATATATAAGAACCGGTTAAAATCATTGAAAAAAGGCTAAAGTCGGTGAAAACATGTGGAAATTGATTAAAATGGTAAAAATGAGTGAAATCAATAAAATGAAAAAATTCAACCAATAAAAACAAAATCAAACCATTAGAAAAATATTTTAAACCAAAAAAAACTAAAGAAATCAATGAAAATACCCATGATGAAGTTGATAAATTGAATAACATTCATTAATGTGATATTTTACGACATAATGGAGTTAATTTTACTTTAATTTACAATAAAATACCATTGAAATTAAATAGACACGTACAACTTATATACACTTTAAACAGGCAAAAAAATGCATGTGAAATATTAAATACATTTGAAATCGATAAAAAAAATGAGTAAAATTTGTGAAAAATGGATGAAAACTGGTAAAATCGGTTAAAATAAACGGGTTAAAATATGTGAAATCGATGAAAATTAATTCGAATGAAATTTCTAAGAAATATGGTGAAGCCAGTGACATCCAGTAAAATTGGGTAAAGCCGGAGGAAAAAGGGTAAAATCGATAAAAAAACGTAAAGTTAGTAAGAACATATTTAATCAATAAAAAATTCAGGTGAATAACATGTGAAATTAGTTTAAAAACATGAAAAGAGTAAAAGCGGGTTAAAATGATAAAAATGAGTGAAATTAGTTAAAAAAAAAGAGTTTAATTGGTGAAACCGGTAGAAAAATGATTTAAACTGAAGAAAACAAACAAAAGAAATTGACCAAAAATGAGAAACAATGAAAAATGTTATAACAGATAAATTTTTTTTTAATAGTGAGAACATATGAATCGATGAAAATTTGGGTGAAATTTGTGAAGAAACATATAAAATCAGTCAAAAAAGCTTGAAGTCTGTGAAATCATGATTAATCAATGAAAAATTTAGGTGAATAACATGTGAGATCAGTGAAATAGGTGAAAACGAGTTAAACTTTAACCGACCAAAAAAAGGTAAAATTGGAATAAAATGGTTTAAATTGGAAAAAAGATTGACAAAAAAGGGAAAAACAATGAAAAATGTTATAATCTATTAAAAAGTGAAAAAATCGATAAAGAAAAATCAAACGGTGAAAACATATGAATTGATGAAACTTCGGGTGAAATTGGTAAACACTGGTGAAGTTGGTTCAAATTAAAACTGGTGAAACCAGTAAGAAAAAAATATTCGAGAAATAGATGAAAAAAAACTTGATACCAGTAACTCCATATTTTTCTTTACTTCGATGTGTTATGTAATTCAACTGGACTCCCACTAACTTTCTTGTACACATATTGCTTGAGCATGTTTTTGAAGAATCCAAAGGATTGAATTATATCATCAAAACATATGTTTTGGCTTCCGGAAGCTTGCTTAAGTCCTTATATGGAGCTTCGGAGAGTTTGTACACTTTGTGCTCATCTCCTTGGATGTATGTCCCTTTTGGTTGCTCCATGTAGGTCTCCTTATCAATTTCTCCACTGAAAAAATGATCTTTACATCCATCTGTCATATCTTATAGTTAATACTATAATGATATGTCCAACAGTATCATATCAGGAACTCGAAAAATAACCAGCTAACTGGCCCAATTCCTTCTACACTAACACAAATTCCCATTACGAAGACTATTTCTTTAGTGATCTTAACTATTTCTTTAGTGATCTTTCTTTAAGTATTTGTTGTAGTGATGTGAGGAAAAATAACAATACCAGACAATATCGGTAACTTTCATAGCCCTTTTAACTTCTCAAACTCCATATAGCATTATAGTTAATATCAATATATTAGCTATGATGGTATATGAAGTCTGAGAAACTAAAGATGACCCAAAGCTCTGAATAATTAAATTATTCGCTTAACATCTTGATGTGTCCAAATTTTGTACCCGATGGCAATTAAGAGATTACACTAAGTTGCATAAATAAGAGATTTGTAACGTCTTTATCATAAACCTTCGTAACGTCTGTAACGTCTTTGTATTTATTATTTGTAACGTCTTTCCTGAAAAGACTATTATACCCCTGTACGTACCTATAAATAGGTCGCCCTATTTCCAAACAGAAGGGACAAAAACTCAACTCACTATTACAATTACAATACAAATTTTCTCTCGTATCTATGTACATATCTTATTTTATTATTGTGATGTTGTTAAAGATTAAAGGGCTTATTCCACCTTTGCCCTGAACATTTTTATACAATATCATTTTTGGCGCCGTCTGTGGGAATTTTTCTGATTGGCACGTTGAGATGGCGGACGAGAATAAGGAAAACCAGAAGGATCATCTGAAGGAGGGAGAGGTGGAGTAGGAGAATGCGCATGAAACAATCCAATAGGAGGAGAAGGTGCAATGAGCAATCCAACTGGAGAAGGCACAAAAGTCAATCTAGCTGGAGAAGGCGCAATGAGCAATCCAACTGGAGGAGGCACAAAAGTCAATCTAGCTGGAGAAGGTGCAATGAGCAATCCAACTGGAGAAGGCGCAATGACCAATCCAACTGAAGGAGGCACAAAAGGCAATCCAGCTGGAGAAGGTGCATAAGGCAATGCAACTGGAGGAGGTGCATGAGGCAATTCGACCGTAGAAGAAGGCGCAAAAACTCAGATGCCTGATCCAGAAGCAGCACCTGATGCGTCAAAAATTGAAGCAGTGCTTGATGCGCTAAAAACTAAAGCAGCTCCTGAGGCGTCAAAAATTGAAGCAGCGCCTGATGTGCCAAAAATTGAAGCAGCGCCTGATGTGCCAAAAATTGAAGCAGCTCCTGATGTGCCGAAAAATTAAGCAGTGCCTAATACGCCAAAAGATAAAGCAGCACCTGAGGTGCCAAAAAAAAAAAAATTAAGTAGCGCATGATGCGCCAAAAGCTGAAGCAGCGCCAGAGGCATAAAAAATTGAAGCAGTGTCTGGTGTGACAAAAACTGAAGCAATGTCTGATGAGCCAAAAGTTGAAGTATCGCCTGAGGCACAGAAAAATAAAACATCGCCTGATGCATCAAAAATTGAAGAGGTGTCAGATGCGCAAGCACCAACTCTGAAGCAGCACCTGAGGCGCCATCCATAGCACCCACAATTCAAATGACTCAAGAGATGCATGATATAATGGCAACAATAATCGTCGCACGAGCGGTCTCACAATATGTGGCTGAGCAGCAACAAGTGCATGCTTCACCCATGTTCCTTCATAGGGCATCAGGATCAGCAACAAGAGAAGAACAAAGACCGAGGGAAAAACAAAGCCCATGACAACCTTTGAATGAGGAAAAAGTTAATAGTAAGGATCCAGCAAAAGAAGTAGGAGAACCACATGCACCATAACCCCAATGAGAAGGAGTCAATTTGCACCCACAGTGCTTTCAGAACTCTTACCACAAGGGTTCAGGGTCTCAAGCTTCACAAAGTGCGATGGAATAGGAGATCCCAAGAGCACTTGATAAATTTGAGGCCAAGATGGATCTATATTCAATGAGCGATGCAGCCACCTGCAAAAAAAAAAAAAATTTGCACAACTTTAGCAAAGATTGCCTTCACATGGTTTAACCAGCTACTGATGGGCGCAATTACCAACTCTGAGTGAATGAGTAAACGCTTCCTTCATAACTTCTCCATGAACATGAAGACTCAAAAGACTGCAATGCATTTGTTCATCGTGAGGTAAAGATCAGAAGAACCACTGAGAGAATAAATACAACACTTCACTAATGCAGATCTGGAAGTACCTTAAGTAGATCAAGACCTCCTCGCAAGTATACTCCAGCAAACACTGCTAGATGAATGCCTGAAGGGGTCTTTGGCAGGAAAACCCCCAATGACTCTTGAGAACTCTTAGCAAGACCAAAGAAGTTCATCGGGAGTGGTTCGGTGCAAGGAAGACACAATGACAGTTTTCCCGGAGCAGGCATTATCAACGTGATATCTAGAGAACAAGCTGAGGAGATTCAACAAGTGCTAGAAAAGCTTTGTTGAGTTCAGGAAAAGCATTTCCAGAACTCCCACTATAAGCGAAGCAGCAGAACAAGCTGAGGAGATTCAGCAAGTGCTAAAAAAGCTTTGTTGAGTTCAGGAAAAGCATTTCCAGAACTCCCATTATAAGCGAAGCAGCAGATTCAGCAAGCTGAGTAGAACACCTATTCTATCACATTTGATGATAAAGATTCAGCAAACGGGCAATTAGCTACCCTGAATGACGCCTTCGTGATCTCTGCTACTCTTGCAAATTATTGTGTGAAGGAAATATTGATTGATACCGGAAGCTCAGTAGATATAATCTTTTACAATGCATTCAAGCAGCTGAATATTGACACTGCTAGAAGTTAACAATGCACTATCAAGATTCGCAGGAGAAACACTAAGAGCATTAGGAGAGGTCGTGTTGCCCATCTCATTGGGAAAACTGGCTACAAGAATTGTGAAATTCTTGGTGGTTAAGGCACCCTCCGCTTATAACATGATATTGTGAAGACCCAGCTTTAAACCTTTTCAAGATGGCTATCTCCACATACTATGTTGGTCCCAAGTGGTCAGATGAGGTCTAGAGGGGGGGGTGAATAGACCTCTGAAAATTTTTGAACTTAAAACTTTTCAGTCTTCTGTCAGCAGACTAAGCTGATGAAGAACAGTAAGCAGACTAGTCTGATCGTGAACAAATCTTGAACAGACGACTGACCACTCTTCTTACAGTAACTTAGCTGTTTTTCAGCAAAACAGTTTTTCAAAGAGTTTACTTGCAGCGGATTGTTTCAAAGTGTTTTTCACAAGTAGACTTAGTTCTTGAAAGATTTTATCCCCAGTTTTTACAAACTCCTTTTGTTTTAAAATCTTTTCAAATAATTCAAAGTGTTTAAGTGTGCAAACTTTAAATATGCAAGAAAGCTTTAAATGCAAGATAACACAAAGAATTTTTATAGTGGTTATATGGATAAAAATCCTTTAGTCCACTCTTCCAGATCACACAGATTCTGGGTTATACTATAATCACTTAGATTACAATATTTCTCCACTTACACCTAAACAACTAATGAGAAGGCTGTAAGCTCACAATAGAAAATCACTTAGAAATTCTACTCTCTGAAGTTTGATCACTCACAAAGATGGATCACAACTCCGCACAACACTCAGCTAAATACAAGATCACTCAGATCGTATTTTTCTATTTTCTTCAACTGGGTTTCTATCAACAGATGACTTCCACCAGACGAGTGAGCTGTTCGAGCTTTTGAGACTTAGAGAAATTCTGCTTCAAAATTTCGATCTCTGATTGTTGTTGTGTATGTCTCTCTTCGAACTTTGCTCTATTTATACTTGGATTTGAATTTATGACCGTTGAAGAAAATCACATCTTCAAATCCAATCTTCAGCTCTTTTTGAAACGGCTCCCTGCAGCAATAGTACAGTGTACAGTACCTTTCTGTCCATCGCATTTAATGCTGCATTTAATGCACTCTGCTGATCCGAGAATATCTTCAATCATTTGCCATTACTACCCTTCTCTTTCAGCATTTATTACGCCAGGTGCATTTATTACCGTTGGACTAATCTCTTGATCTCTTCTACTCTGCTGATCAAAACGACTCTGCTGATAGATACTCTGCTGATCAAATACTGAACTCATCTGATTTGACTCGGCTGATGACCTACCCTTCTGTTCGCTGTTTCAGCAAGAGATCACTAGTCTTCTGAGCTTTGAACTTTGAACTCTTCTGATGTCTTCTTTTACTTGTTCAAAATTCTTCTAAGGGAACTAAGCTTTCCATACTTAGCTGATTATGATGTTTTGGAAATCATCAAAACCTTCCCTTAATTACTTGTCTTCTTTGCACTTCATCTTCATCTTCATCCAACATACTATATGAAGATGAAATTTCCCACAACAAACAAAGTGGGAAAAGTGATGTTGGATCAGATAATATCTCATTATACCAACATCCTAGAGAATTGTGGTAGATCTCAATCAAATCCTATTGACGTGAATCAATTAATAAGTGAAAATACAATTTATCAAAGAAAAGAACGTCAAAAACAAGAAAAGAAAATTAAATGATCTACAGGTGGAGGTAGTGAAAAGAAAATTATCACGATGCATAATCGCTAAGATTCAACTATAAAAGTTGTCATTACCATGTATCGATCAATGAAAGTTCAATGAGATCTGCTGGCGGATCCCATTTTTTACGCAAGAATGTACCTGATTTTGTCTACCCCTTTGGAGAAAAATAAAAAAGAGTCAGATTTTCAATATTTGATGCATCAAAAGAGAAGAACTACACCTCTAAAAGGGGTCAGATTAAAAAAGTCTCAATAAAGAGCGTTACACCTCTAAAAGGGGTCAGATTAAAAAAGTCTCAATAAAGAGCATTACACCTCTAAAAGGGGTCAGATTAAAAAAGTCTCAATAAAGAGCATTACACCTCTAAAAGGGGTCAGATTAAAAAAAGTCTCAATAAAGAGCATTACACCTCTAAAAGGGGTCAGATTAAAAGAAGTCTCATTAAAAGAGCATTACACCTCTAAAAGAGGTCAGATTAAAAGAAGTCTCAGTAAAAGAGCATTACACCTCTAAAAGAGATCAGATTAAAGAAGTCTCTGTAAAGAGCATTACACCTCTAAAAGGGGTCAGATTAAAGAAGCGCCTTCATACCGAAGGTAGAATAAACCGCTCAGTAAAAGAGCATTACACCTCTAAAAGGGGTCAGATTAAAGAATTACCTTCATACCGAAGGTAGAATAAAAGAACTCTCCAAAAGTGTTATACCTCTAAAAGGGGTCAAACAAAAATGCTTTCATAGCGAAGACAAAAAGGAACTCTCCAAAAGTGTAACACCTCTTAAAAGGAAGAAGCAAAAACTCTTTCATTTCGAAGGCATAATAATTCTCCTACAATGACAAAATGTTGTAATGGAAATGCAATGATATAACACATATGAAGGTGAAATACCACAAGTTCAAAAGCAACTGAGATCAATCACAAGTTACTAACCATACATCGAAGAAAATAATCAAAACAAATATCAAAACATAAATAAAAACCAAGGTACATATAGAAAAACCCACTCCCGAAATCCAAGTACTCATTCGAGAAATATTTTGTCGAGCCTAGGCAGGAACGCCTCGGCCGAACTAATGTCGAGGCAAGAACGCTTCAACAGAACTCCTGCCGAAACAAAAATGCCTTGGCAGAACTCCTGCCGAGGCAAGAGTACCTTGACATAACTAACGCCTCGGCAGAACTCCTGTCGAGGCAAGAATGCCTCAGCCGAACTACTATCGAGACAAGGATGCCACGACTGAACTACAGGCGAGGCAAGAATGCCTCGACCCAATTACTTATGAGGCAAGAATCCTTTGGCAAAACTCCTGCCGAAACAAAAATGCCTTGGCAGAACTCCTGCCGAGGCAAAAGTGCCTTGACAGAACTAACGCCTCGGCAGCTGTCGCGACAAGAATGCCACGGCTGAAAGAAGAATAATCCTCCCTAAGGATTTTTCTATAATTAAGGTGCAATCTAAAAATAAATATTTTTATTCTTAATTATGGGATGATTCCCAGCTTAAAGATTATTAATTCCACAATTCTATATCTCTAGATATTCATTTATGGAATTGGGGGCTTATGATGTGGATATATAAATCATAAGGGCATTTTAGTAATTACCAAATTCCATATTATTAAAATAATTAATTAAGAATTACAGTTATGACATTCATTAGAATGACCATCCTGCCCCTATTCAATTCTGAAGTTAATGGGAGACTTTTCCTCTCCACCTAATTGATGGTGGCTTCTCATCTCCCACACTTAATAAGGTGACTCTTCACCTCCTCAAATTTTACCTATAAATACTACCCTCATTTTCATTTGAAGGACGAGTGGCGAGAAGTGTGAAGACTAGTTGAGTAGTTTCCTCGAAGTTCGTCCCGTGACGTCAGAACGAAAGGTGAAAACGACCAAGATAGGAAGAGATCATCCTGAAGATACCCTTGATCATTTTCACGCAACGCAACATCACATCTCATATTTTGAGAATGGAATTTAGAGTAGGGAACGGGATTATCATGTCTCGATGAAATTTTCTACTAAGTCAACATGTTTTGCTTCTCATATTTGTTCTTTGATCAATTGATTTATTCACCATTACAAAATTATTATCTTTGTGCATAATGATATAAAATTATTTGTCATTTTTCATTCAAAAATACTTGTTGCTTTGAGACACTTGCAAGTGTTCAAAAATCTGATAATGTACTGATACTGTAATGTGAGTTATGTTAAGTGACTTACAAGGAGTTATGTTAATCAATCTTGTGTAGTTCTGTTACTTTTTGATTAAATAATTTATCCTTTTTTATGTCACATAATATCATATATTTATGACTGATCATTTTATTTTAATGAGATTTATTTTTATTAATTATTATTGGTTTATAAAAAAAATGATGCCTTTGAATTGTTGTAATAAAATATAAAATGATGACAAATTTAGTCTTTACATTTAATGAAATTGGTTTTAAAATAAGATCATAAAAACATTATTTAGTGCATTCCATAATAGAAGTGTTGGTCTCAAGTAGTCAGATGAGGTCTAGAGGGGGGGTGAATAGACCTCTAAAACTTTTTATCAAATTTTAACTTTAAAACTTTTGCTTAACTGTAAGCAGACTAAGCTGTTACAGAACAGTAAGCTGACGAAGCTTACCGCGAACAAATCTTTGCACATCATGGTTGACCATTAATATGATAGTCACTTAGCTGATTTATTCAAAATCAGTTTTAATACCAGAATACTTGCAGTGGATATTATAAGTGTTTTTCACAAGTATACTTAGTAATTTGAAAGATTTTATCCCCAGATTTATAAAAGACTTCTTTAAAAACCATTTCAAACAATTTGTCAAGTGTTCTTATGCAAGTTTATAAATATGCTAGAAAATGATGCAAGTTTGAATACACAGAATTTTTTTATAGTGGTTATATGGATTTAAATCCTTTAGTCCACTCTTCCAAGTCACTTAGATCTTGGGTTATAATATAATCACTCAGTTTACAGTATACTCTGCTTGTGTCGAACAACAAATGAAACAACCACAAGTGCGCAATAGGAGATCACAAAGAAAACCTATTCTACAGAGACTTATCACTCACAAAAATGGATAAGTACTCCTCACAACACTCTCTTTACAGATTCACTCAGGAAATGTATTGTTTTTAACTTCAACAAGCTTATGTCAACAAATTACTTCAGCAGGCGAGTGAGCTGTTCTTGAGCTTCTTGAGACTTAGAAAAATTCTGCTTCGAAAATGATCTCTCAGTTGTTGTGTTCTTCTATTCTCTTCATCTCTTCAGCTATTTATACTCACTCATTTGAATTATGTCCGTTGAAGAGAGACACAATTCAAATTTCTCGATTTCTGGCCTTAATTTCCGCGAACGGCTCTCTGCACAGTGACAGACTGCGACAGTATTTTCTGTCAGGCAGCATTAAATGCACCTAGCAAATCTTTTTATCAAATTTTAACTTTAAAACTTTTGCTTAACTGTAAGCAGACTAAGCTGTTACAGAACAGTAAGATGACGAAGCTGACCGCGAACAAATCTTTGAACAGCATGGTTGACCATTAATATGATAGTCACTTAGCTGATTTATTCAAAATCAGTTTTAATACCAGAATACTTGCAGCGGATATTATAAGTGTTTTTCACAAGTATACTTAGTAATTTGAAAGATTTTATCCCCAGATTTATAAAAGACTTCTTTAAAAACCATTTCAAACAATTTGTCAAGTGTTCTTATGCAAGATTATAAATATGCTAGAAAATGATGCAAGTTTGAATACACAGAATTTTTTATAGTGGTTATATGGATTTAAATCCTTTAGTCCACTCTTCCAAGTCACTTAGATCTTGGGTTATAATATAATCACTCAGTTTACAGTATACTCTGCTTGTGTCGAACAACAAATGAAACAACCACAAGTGCGCAATAGGAGATCACAAAGAAAACCTATTCTACAGAGACTTATCACTCACAAAAATGGATAAGTACTCCTCACAACACTCTCTTTACAGATTCACTCAGGAAATGTATTGTTTTTAACTTCAACAAGCTTATGTCAACAAATTACTTCAGCAGGCGAGTGAGCTGTTCTTGAGCTTCTTGAGACTTAGAAAAATTCTGCTTCGAAAATGATCTCTCAGTTGTTGTGTTCTTCTATTCTCTTCATCTCTTCAGCTATTTATACTCACTCATTTGAATTATGTCCGTTGAAGAGAGACACAATTCAAATTTCTCGATTTCTGGCCTTAATTTCCGCGAACGGCTCTCTGCACAGTGACAGACTGCGACAGTATTTTCTGTCAGGCAGCATTAAATGCACCTAGCAAATCTTTTTATCAAATTTTAACTTTAAAACTTTTGCTTAACTGTAAGCAGACTAAGCTGTTACAGAACAGTAAGATGACGAAGCTGACCGCGAACAAATCTTTGAACAGCATGGTTGACCATTAATATGATAGTCACTTAGCTGATTTATTCAAAATCAGTTTTAATACCAGAATACTTGCAGCGGATATTATAAGTGTTTTTCACAAGTATACTTAGTAATTTGAAAGATTTTATCCCCAGATTTATAAAAGACTTCTTTAAAAACCATTTCAAACAATTTGTCAAGTGTTCTTATGCAAGTTTATAAATATGCTAGAAAATGATGCAAGTTTGAATACACAGAATTTTTTATAGTGGTTATATGGATTTAAATCCTTTAGTCCACTCTTCCAAGTCACTTAGATCTTGGTTTATAATATAATCACTCAGTTTACAGTATACTCTGCTTGTGTCGAACAACAAATGAAACAACCACAAGTGCGCAATAGGAGATCACAAAGAAAACCTATTCTACAGAGACTTATCACTCACAAAAATGGATAAGTACTCCTCACAACACTCTCTTTACAGATTCACTCAGGAAATGTATTGTTTTTAACTTCAACAAGCTTATGTCAACAAATTACTTCAGCAGGCGAGTGAGCTGTTCTTGAGCTTCTTGAGACTTAGAAAAATTCTGCTTCGAAAATGATCTCTCAGTTGTTGTGTTCTTCTATTCTCTTCATCTCTTCAGCTATTTATACTCACTCATTTGAATTATGTCCGTTGAAGAGAGACACAATTCAAATTTCTCGATTTCTAGTCCTTAATTTCCGCGAACGGCTCTCTGCACAGTGACAAAATGCGACAGTATTTTCTGTCAGGCAGCATTAAATGCACCTAGCTGATACGAGGTATTTCTTCAATCATTTGCCATTAATATCCTTGGACTTCAGCATTTATTACTCTAAGGGGATTTATTACCGTTTGGGAGACTTCTTGATCCTTTCCACTCAGCTGATGAGAGTACAAGTCTAATGATGAACTAGGCTGATCCCAAACTTGAACAAATCTGATTTGAGTCGGCTGATCTTCACCAGTCTGATTTCTTCCCTTCAGCAGATCAGTAGTCTTCTTGACCTTGAATATTTGACCCTTCTGATTTGTCTTCTTACTTGGTCAAAATTCTTCTAAGGGTTTTCAACTAAGTTTTCCATACTTAGCTGATCTTGTAGTTTTGGAAATCATCAAAACTCCCCTTAATTATTCTAACTTCAGTACACTCTATCTTCATCTTCATTCAAGTAGTTTTCATGTCAAGTTTATCCGTTATTCATCAATGACACATGTTTCATCCGTTCCTTCATAAATTTTATCGATTTCACGAGCATTTTTTCTTACTGGTTCACCATTTTTTTCACGAACTTCACCAGTGTTTACAAATTTCACCAGAAGTTTCGTCGGTTCATATATTTTCACGGTTTAATTTTTTTTATCTAGTTTTCCTCTATTTAATCGATTATACATTTTTCATTGTTTTTCCATTTATTTTTCGATCTTTTTTCCATTTTCCAATTTAAACAATTTTCTTCCAATCTCTCATTGTTTTTGTCAGATAAATTTCAACTCGTTTTCACCTATTTCACTAATTTCACATGCTATTCACCTAAATTTCATTGATTAAACATGTTTTCACCGATTTCAAGCTTTTTTGACTAATTTTATTCGTTTCTTTACAAATTTCACCTAAACTTTCATCGATTATTATGTTCTCACTGCCTAAATTTTGTTTACCCGGTTTATTTTTTATAATGACCTATCCCTTTTTTTTAACCGGTTATACTATTTTTCATTATTTCTCATTTTTGGTCAATTTCTTTGGTTTTTTCTTCAGTTTAAACCAGTTTTCCATCAATTTCACCAGTTAAACTCTTTTTTAACCGATTTCACTCGTTTTTACCATTTTAACCCGTTTTCATCTATTTTTCATTTTTTTCACTAATTTCACATATTATTCACTTGAATTTTTTATTGATTAAATATGTTCTTACCAACCTTACGTTTTGATCGATTTTATCCTATTTTGACCAGCTTTACCCAATTTTATTGGATTTCACTGGTTTCTTAGAAATTTCATTATTTTCATTGATTTCTCATATTTTCACCAACTTTGCCTTTATTTTAATTGATTTTACCCATTTTCATCAATTTTTCACAAATTTTACCCCCCCCCTTTTTTTTTTTTATCAATTTCAAATGTATTTAAGATTTCACAGTCATTTTTTTTCTCACCGGTCTAAGATGCACATACGTTGTACATGTCTATTTAATTTATGTGATATTTTGTTGTAAATCAGAGTAAAATTAACTTCATTTTGTCATAAAATAGCACATATTAATGAATATTATTCAATATTTTAACTTCACCATGAGTATTTTCATCGATTTATTTAGTTTTTTACAGTTCAAACAATTTTTCTAATGGTTTGACATTTTTTTTGTTGGTTGAACTTTTTTCATTTTATTGATTGTTGGATGAAGATGAAGATGAAGTGCAAAGAAGACAAGTAATTAAGGGAAGGTTTTGATGATTTCCAAAACATCATAATCAGCTAAGTATGGAAGCTTAGTTCCCTTAGAAGAATTTTGAACAAGTAAAAGAAGACATCAGAAGAGTTCAAAGTTCAAAGCTCAGAAGACTAGTGATCTCATGCTGGAACAACGAACAGAA
The DNA here is from genome assembly GCA_003313485.2 of Penstemon barbatus. Classification (NCBI taxonomy): domain Eukaryota; kingdom Viridiplantae; phylum Streptophyta; class Magnoliopsida; order Lamiales; family Plantaginaceae; genus Penstemon; species Penstemon barbatus. The sequence goes on from CM064881.1 coordinate 25,854,889, forward strand.
GGGTAGGTCATCAGCCGAGTCAAATCAGATTAGTTCAGTATTTGATCAGCAGAGTATCTATCAGCAGAGTCGTTTTGATCAGCAAAGTAGAAGAGATCAAGAGATTAGTCCAACGGTAATAAATGCACTTGGTGTAATAAATGCTGTAAGAGAAGGGTAGTAATGGCAAATGATTGAAGACATCCTCGGATCAGCAGAGTGCATTAAATGCAGCATTAAATGCGATGGACAGAAAGGTACTGTACACTGTACGATTGCTGCAGGGAGCCGTTTCAAATGAGCTGAAGATTGGATTTGAAGATTTGATTTCCTTCAACGGTCATAAATTCAAATCCGAGTACAAATAGAGCAAAGTTCGAAGAGAGACAAACACAACAACAATCAGAGATCGAAATTTTGAAGCAGAATTTCTCTAAGTCTCAAAAGCTCGAACAGCTCACTCGTCTGGTGGAAGTCATCTGTTGACAGAAACCAAGTTGAAGAAAACAGAAAAACATTATCTGAGTGATTTTGTAATAGCTGAGTGTTGTGCGAAGTTAGAATCCGTCTTTGTGAGTGATTCTACTTCAGAGGATAGGTTTTCTTTGTGAACTCCTATTGTGAGCTTACAGCCTTTTCATTAGTTGTTTAGGTGTAAGTGGAGAAATATTGTAATCTAAGTGATTATAGTATAACCCAGAATCTGTGTGATCTGGAAGAGTGGACTAAAGGATTTTTATCCATATAACCACTATAAAAATTCTTTGTGTTATCTTGCATCTAAAGTTTTCTTGCATATTTAAAGTTTGCATTTTTAAACACCTTGAATTACCTAAAAGATTTTAAAAAGGAGTTTGTTAAAAACTGGGGATAAAATCTTTTAAGAACTTAGTCTACTTGTGAAAAACACTTTAAAACAATCCGCTGCAAGTATACTCTTTGAAAAACTGTTTTGCTGAAAAACAGCTAAGTTACTGTAAGAAGAGTGGTCAGTCGTCTGTTCAAGATTTGTTCACGATCAGACTAGTCTGCTTACTGTTCTTCATCAGCTTAGTCTGCTGACAGAAGACTGAAAAGTTTTTAAGTTCAAAAATTTTCAGAGGTCTATTCACCCCCCCCCCTCTAGACCTCATCTGACCACTTGGGTCCAACAAGTGGTATCAGAGCAGGTGGTTCATTTGAATCAGCTGCCTGATCAACGAGCTTGATCCAAGTGTTTTTCAAAGGTTTTCATAACTTTTTCAAAAGAGCATTTTTTTTGAAAAATCAAAACTTTTTGAAAATGGAATGCATAAACCATGTTCCCCACATTGCTGGCATGTCCTTCGAAGACTGGAAAATCAGGATGGAGATTTTCCTCGCTGCCTACAATGACAACATGTTCACTTGCATTACAAAAGGTCCATTCAAGTTCACCAAGACGATAAAAATCAATGAAGTTGATACCGTGGTGGAAAAAGACTTGAGCGAAATGACAGCTGAAGAAATCAAGCTGTTCAACCTGGACAAGATTGGAAGATTTATCATGACTAAAGCCCTGGATAATGATCGGTTTGACAAGATCAAACATTGCAAATCTGCAAAAGAGATGTGGGATAAAGTCAGAGATATGAGCGAAGGGAACGACGCCATAAAAGAGCATCAGCTGAGTGTTGCTCTAGAAAAGCTGGATAACTTCAAGATGAAGTCCTCTGAAACCATTGATCAGATGGACACAAGGTTTACAAGAATATTAAATGAAGTATTGAAGCTTGGAAAAACCTTCACAGACAAGGAGATAACCATCAGAGTACTGAAGGCCTTACCTCCTAAGTTCAACATGAAGGTGACAGCAATGGAAGAATCAAGGGATCTGGGGAAGATCTCTCTTACAGAGCTGTTTTCTGTACTCAAGGCTTATGAGTATAAACTGCCTAGGATGGGTATTGAAGAAACCTCAACTTCAGGACCCACAGCTGCACTGGTTGCTGCTGAAAACACCAGAAGACCAGCACAGAAAAGCAAAGAAGTGGACTCATCTGATGAAGCCACTCTACTCAACAAGAAGGAGTACACTGCTGGAGATGTTGCACTGTTGATGAATAATTTCAAGAAGTTCTACAAAAGAAAAATGAAGAACAAATACAACAATGCTTCTACTTCTAAACCTAACTTTTCTTCTCAAGATAAAGATGATTATAAATCAAAACTAATGTGTTACAACTGCAGGAAATTGGGACACTTCATCAAAGACTGCCCATATCCAAAAGCAGAAAAGTACACTGAAGAGGAGAAGAAAGTAAGAAAAGAAAGAAAGCATCAGAGAGGGAAAGCAATGATGGCTGAAGCAGAAAAGCTTGCTGCTGTCTACTCATCTGATTCAGATTCAGACTCGTCTGAGAAGAATCTTCTGATGAAGAAAAACCTGCTCTCCTGTGCCTGATGGCAAAGGACTCTGATGACTCTGAGGATGAGGTAACTCCTCAAAATAATGAACTGTTTGATTCTCTAGAGCAAATGATGTTAAATAATACTACTATTGCTGGAGAATTTATCAAGCTTAAGGAAGAGATGAGCTTGCTAAAAGAGCAAAATAACTCACTGAAACTTAAAGCTGAAAAGCCAAGAAATCAGTCGAGTATAAACAGCTTGAGCAAGAGCATGAATCTCTGAAAGCTGAATGTGAAGTTTATAAAGGAAAAATCATGGAACTTGAAAAGGTTATCGAGTCTCATGAAAAATCATCTGTTGCATCCACGCATACATCTAGTAAACAGAAGATGCCTTTAGAACAGGATAAGCAAGAGTTGAACCATACTGAAAAATTCATATCAGCTGACAATAGTAAGGTCATTCTGTATGTTCAAACTGCTAGACCTACTTCACCTGAGAAAGAATTAAAGGAGAAGAAATCTCCTAAGGCTAAAAAGAGCAAAGAGCCTAGTGTAGGAAATAAGACTAGTAAGACCAAACAGCAGAGTCCTAAGAAGTCTGCTGATAAAGCTAAAGTCAATCAGACTAGTGGTAAAACTAAGTCAAAATCAAATGAGCAAGCTACTAGTAAACCAAAGAAGCATAAGAACAAGAAAAATCAAAATGCTTGGTATGGAAATGAGTCATATTATGTGCAACCTGCTGCATATCATCCTATGTATCATGCACCTCAATTTCCTAGTTACTATGCACCTTACCCTGCTCATCCAATGCATGCATATCCTGCTTATCATGCACCTTACCCTGCTTATGAACATTATTCTTATCATACTGATCATCAACATGACTTATCTGATAATTATGATGAAAATAAAACTGTTCATGCTCCTGTGAAAACTCAGAAACCTAAGAAGCCTAAGACTTCAACATCTTGGGTTGTCAAAGGTGGAACTAATCCTTCAGGACCCTCTCAATAAGGGTACCTAAAACAATTTTACTTTTGTTTTGTAGGTTAGGATTAGGAGTAGGAGTAAAGTAGAGAAGATATGGTACTTGGACAGTGGATGTTCAAGACACATGTGTGGAAACATACATGAGCTGACTGATGCAATTGCTGTGGATGGTCCAAAGGTTACTTTTGGGGACAGCAAAGAAGGCAAGATTAAAGCTAAAGGAAGGTTAATCAGAGGGAACATAGAGATATCTGACGTCTCTTATGTCAAAGGCCTCAAATATAATCTGCTGAGCATAAGTCAATTTTGTGACAAGGGATATTCAGTCATCTTCTCAACAGATAAGTGCTTTGTCGAACAGATTGGTACAAAGAAGGTAATTTTATCTGGAAGACGACAAGGGAATGTCTACATAGTCGACTGGGATTCTGCTGACAAGAATTCAAGTGTTTGTTTGGTTGCATCTGCACCAAGTGAAGTTAGTTGGCTATGGCACAAAAGGATGAATCACTTAAACTTCAAGACCATAAACAGACTAATCAAGAATGATTTGGTAGAAGGGATTCCAAAAGCAGTCATGAGCAAAGATAAGCTCTGTGACGCCTGTCAGAAGGGTAAACAAATCAAGTCATCGTTCAAAAGCAAGAAGCACCAATCTTCTGAAAGGATCTTGGAGCTGCTACATATGGACTTATTTGGACCCATTGATCCAGTCAGCAATGGTGGAAAGAAATACTGCCTAGCTGTTGTGGATGATTATTCAAGATATACTTGGGTGATTTTCATGAAGAAGAAAAGTGAAACCAAGGAACATCTTACTAATCTGATGGAACTGATCCAGAATGAGAAGACTATCAAAATATTGAAGATCAGATCAGATAGAGGGACAGAGTTTACGAACTCTACTGTTGAAGAGTACTGTAATATCAAAGGAATACATCATGAGTACTCTGCTGCCAGAACCCCTCAACAAAATGGTGTTGCTGAAAGGAGAAACAGAACACTAAAGGAAGCTGTCAGAACCATGATAGCTGAAGCTAAACTGCCTCAAAGATTTTGGGCAGAAGCAACAAATACAGCATGCTTTACCCAGAACAGATGTATGATCAACAAAAATCAGAACAAGACTCCATATGAAGTTTGGAACAACAGGAAACCAAACATTCATTACTTTAAGATTTTTGGTTGTAAATGTTTTGTATTGAATAATGGGAAAAATCACCTTACTGCATTTGCAGAAAAGGCTGATGAAGCTGTTTTTGTAGGATACTCATCTGTTAGTAAAGCCTATAGAGTTTTTAATAAAAGAACATTACTAATAGAAGAATCTATCCATGTAGTATTTGATGAGCCAAGTCAATCTTCTGAAAAGAATCAAAGTATTAATCAAGATCTGCCTACTGATTTACAGAAGCTAGACATTGGAAGAAATGAAGAATATGTTCCCATCATACTACCTAATCTTAATTCAGCTGATAACTCAAGTGCTGTTCAAAATCACAGTGCTGATTGTCTAACAGACGAGTTGCAAACAGCTGACAGACCAGAGACTGTTCAACAGACTGCAAATGTTCAACAGACTACTACTGCAACTCCAACAGTAGTGTTGCAAGATCAAAACAGAGGACAACATTCAGACCTGCAACCTGATCTCAGATGGCTCAGAAACCATCCACCAGAGTTGGTGATTGGTGATCCATTAGATAGAGTGAAAACAAGAAGAGCTGCTGCACAAGATGCTATGTTTGTCACTTTTCTATCTCAAATAGAGCCTAAGCAAATTGAAGAAGCTCTAAATGATTCCTTCTGGATAGAAGCTATGCAAGAAGAGTTGAATCAATTTGAAAGGAATGAAGTCTGGTACTTAGTTCCAAGACCAAGTCATCAAAGGGTAATTGGCACTAAGTGGGTTTTCAGAAATAAGATGAATGAAGATGGTATTGTTACCAGAAACAAAGCAAGACTAGTGGCCAAGGGTTATTGTCAAGAAGAAGGAATTGACTTTGATGAAACTTTTGCACCAGTAGCAAGACTTGAAGCAATCAGACTGTTTCTAGCCTATGCTGCTTACAAGAACTTCACTGTCTATCAGATGGATGTGAAGTCTGCTTTTCTCAATGGAGAATTGCAAGAAGAAGTGTATGTTGAACAACCTCCTGGATTTGAAGTCTATCAAGAAGAGGACAAAGTATATCGTCTGAAGAAAGCCCTCTATGGACTGAAACAGGCTCCAAGAGCATGGTATGATACCCTATCTGATTTTCTTTTAATTAAAGGATTTCACAAAGGTAAGGTAGATAAAACCTTGTTCACAATTGAATGGGAGAATCATATATTAATTGTGCAAATATATGTGGACGATATTATTTTTGGTTCAACTAACCAACAGATGTGTGATAAGTTCTCCAAGCTGATGCAGAATAAGTTTGAAATGAGCATGATGGGTGAACTTAATTATTTTCTTGGTTTACAAGTCAAACAGCTGCCTGATGGAATCTTTATAAATCAAGCAAAATACACAAGAGATCTGTTCAAGAAGTTTGGTATGGAAACTAGCTCTACTGCTACTATTCCTATGTCTACAAGTCTTCGTTTGGATAAAGATGAAGATGGCAAATCAGTGGACATAACCAAATATAGAGGCATTATAGGGTCACTGTTATATCTAACAGCAAGCAGACCTGACATAATGTACTCAGTTGGAGTCTGTGCAAGATTTCAATCAAACCCCAAGGAATCTCATCTCTTAGCTGCCAAGAGGATATTGAAATATGTTAAAGGCACTCAAGAATTGGGATTGTGGTATCCTAGAGAATCTGGATTTGAGCTTATTGGTTATTCAGATTCAGACCTTGCTGGCTGCAAGATTGACAGAAAAAGCACTACAGGTGCTTGTCAGTTCTTAGGTAGTCGTCTGATCTCATGGATGAGTAAGAAACAAACCTCAGTTTCTATATCTACTGCTGAAGCTGAATATATAGCTGCTGGAGCTTGTTGTGCACAGATACTTTGGTTGAAGCATCAACTAGAAGACTACAATATCAAAATCAGTGGAATTCCAATCTACTGTGACAATACAAGTGCAATTTCACTTACTCAGAATACTACAAGTCATTCAAGGACTAAACATATAGAGATCAAGCATCACTTCATTAGAGATCATGTGGAAAAAGGCAATGTTATGATAGAGTATGTTCATACTGATAATCAGATTGCTGACATCTTCACTAAACCTCTAAGTGAAGCAAGGTTCTCAACTCTAAGAGCTGAGTTAGGACTACTTAATTTGGATGCATAAGCTGAGGGGGAACTCATCAGAAGACTGGAGTTCAACAGCTTAGTTATCCGTTATTCTATTCAAGGATTAACTTTCAACAGACTAGTTAGCTTATGGATTCTTAAAGACAGGGGGAACGTGTAAGACTAGCGGTACTTCTGCTCTAAAGATGAAATCTGTTAATGTCAGTTAGTGGAAGTTATATTATCTGAAGATATGTTCTTAATTCTTGAAGACTGAAGATTATTTTATCTTGCTGGATTGACAAACAGCAGAGGAAGATTACTAGCTATTGGCATTCTCTAGTAATATCAGATAACAGATCACTCGTCTGTCAGATAAGTTAAACTCTACTCATCTGATATCTTATATAAGCATGGTCATAAATCGTATCATAAGAAACGCGCTTTTATAAGTAACAGATTAGTGTCGATAGAGTTTCCCGCCCATCTGACATTAAAATAATAAAATTGAAATCCGCTTCTCCTAACCACACGATTTAAAACTGTCAGATTAGATCAACGGTTCAGATAAATCACGGAAACCTAATCAAAAGGAAACCTATAAAATCCGATCTAAACAGTACAGTCGTCTTACGCACTCAAATATTCTCAAACTCTCTAACTCTCAAACCCTATTGCTTCGAAAGCTCACTGTTCTTTTGCAGAATCTACTCACTAATCTCTGAAATGGACAAGATTATTGAGGGAAGGTACTTAAACTACAGCAAATTCCATTTCTCTGGCACTGATTTGATGCGTTCATTACTGGAAAAGATCAAAGAAGCATCGTTGGTTCCTGTTTTAGAAGCTCACGAAGAAAGAGTCTACTTAGAGGATGTTTACCATTTCTACATGACCAGAAAATTCAACAGTGATGACACAGTTATGACTGCTGTCATTGGTGGTAAGAAAATTGCTGTATCTGCTGCTGTTCTTAGTGAAATTTATAAGCTGACGAACAAGGGAGGAGATGTGACAGACCTTGCGTCTGAAAAGGAAGAGGAATTTTGGACTATTTGTGCTAAGGAAGGAGAGGAGATGACTGGGGCTTTGATGAAGACCCAGCTGAAGGGTGAATATCAGAGGTTTGTTGATATTATTGCCAAGATACTGGATTGCAGCACAAGCTCTCTGGACGGGTTACCCAGAAGGAGATACTGCACAATGGTGTGCATTTACTACGGCTTAAAGGTTAACTGGGCTGCTCACGTGTATGAGCTGCTAAGTGATAAGAGACATTCTCATGCTATTTTACTAAGTAATCTGTTTGCCTCACTACATTGCCCTATGGGTGGTGGGAAGCAAACTCATGGCAGTAAAGAGTTCAAACTCTACGAGCCAGTCAGACAAATAGTGGAGAAACCTAAAAGAAAAGCCCCTGCAAAATCCAAAAAGGCCGCTTCTAAGAAGAGCAAGAAGGATGGCCAGACTAGTCAGCCTGCTGAGCCAACAGCATAGTCTGCTGTTGAGACTGAATCAGCACAATCTGAAGATGCAGTCCCAGATAAGGTAATTGAAGATTTCACCAAGGAGATTGAGCAGATGAAGACTGACTCCTCTCCTGAAAGGACTGAATCAGAGGAAGAAATGCCTCTTCAACGAGTGAAAAGGTTAAGAACTAGAAGTGAGGCAAGGGGACCTCCTACTGCTGCCAACCCCCCTGCCAAAAGGATTAAAAAGTCAAAGGCTAAGAGAAATATCACCTTCTCTGAAGAGCCTGTTGCAACTGTTAGAGAAACAACAACATCAGCTGAGAGACCATTGATAATCAAAGAACCTGTTGTTACATCTACTGAAGAAGTTGTTTCCACAATTGGAGTTCCTACTACAGACTCTTCTGCTGTAGTATCTGCTGAAGCTGGAGAAGATCAGCAGACTGCCACAATAGGTGAAGGAGAGACACTCCTTCTGCATCCAAACCCTGTTGCTGCAACTCCAATACAAGCAGTTGAAAGTCCTGAATCAAGGAGAAGAAGGACTGGAAAAATTGCAACTTACCTGACTGCTGCAGAAAAGAAGAAACAAGATGATGCTGAAAAGCAAAGAATTGCTGCAGAAAAGGCAGAAGAAGATAGGCTGAAAAGCCTAGAGTTAAAAAGGCTGGAAGAAGAGGCCAGCAAGATGACTCAAGAGCAGAGAGATGCTATTGAGGCAGCAGAATTGGCTGCTGTTATTGAAGCAAGCATCAAGGATGCTCATGGAATTCAGCATACTGGTGGGCTAAGTATTGGTGAACAGAGGGATCCAAACAAACCAATACCAGCTATGCCTGCACCAAAGATAAAGCCAAAAAGAAGAGAGGAAATCAGATTAGCTCTAGATATTGTCAGGGATGACCCTGCTATCTTTGAAGAATTTCTCAAGAGGCTAGATGCTGAAAATGAAAGGATCAACCGTCTGACACTCTTCCATTCTGAAAAGATCAAATACAACAGATGGAGGGAATTCAGATTAACAAAGAGCCCTGCTGAAATGGCCAAGTGGAAAGAATTCAATGCTACAGAAGCCTGGGTACTAAAGTGGCTAGGAACTGGATCTTTAATCCAAGCACTTGATTCAGAATTCTTTCTGGACAGGTTGAGGCAAATGATAAGTCACACAGTCAAGGCCGAAGCAAAGAAGATCTTTGAATCTGTTCCTGAGGACTATGATGAATCAGAAGACCTCAAGGAAAGATCTATAAAGCTGGCTATTGCTCAAGCAATGGAGCTTTGGGCAAAGAAATCAAGGAAGTTAAGGGGACAACCAAGCTCATTGGTCCCTCTTCCAAACATCAAACACATTGTCTATGGACCAAATCTCAAACCTTTTGAAGAGCTGCCTGAGGAACCATCATCTACTTTTATTCCTCTCGATAACTTTACTTGGATTTCTAACAGGTCAGCAGTAGACAATGAAGGACTGATGAGGACAGTTGAGACTGTCAAGAAGATTATATCACCTGCTGATAAAGAAGAAGCAGAGTCCTCTGATCAACCAAAGCAAATTGAGGGTACATCAGACCCATCTGATCAAGACAAAGCGCAGGATGATAAGTCTAATGCTGCTGATGACTCAAAGAAGGAAGAAGAAATTCCAGCAGATCAGATCAAGGAAAAAGAAGTTGCTGCTGAAGGAGATGATCAAGCTAAGGAGAAAGAGAGCACTCCAAGCCATGCTGGTGATCCAGTAGATCAGTCCCTTGCAATGATAACTCAACCATCAGAGCAACATATCAAAGAAACACCTTCTGCTACATCAGACATGCCTTCAACTTCTCAAAGTACTCAGACTAATATGTTGGACTCCATCCAACAAATGATCGTTAAATCCATGAAGGAAATGAAGGAGGAGATGAAAGCAGATGTGTTGGCTGCTGTGAGTCAACCCAATCAGACAGTTGCTGCTGTTCCATCAAATCTGATAGATGATACTGTTCAAAATGTTAAGTCCATTTGTCAAGACATGGATGTTATCAGAAGAAGAACTCAAAGCACAGCTGAAGGTTGGAGAAATATCACGGAGACAGTTGAAATGGCTATCCAGGCTAAGGATGAAACCTTAGATAACATGATGAAAGACTTCAAGGCATCTGCTGACTGGATTCTGGCAACCCAAATTCAGCTAGGTGACCAAGGTGAAGCTGTTCTAAAAAGAATGGATAATTTTGAAGCCAATCAACTGAATCAACAAGCTCAACTAGATGCATTCAGAGCAACTCAACTAAATCAACAAGCTCAAATGCATGCTATGGAAGAGAACATCAAACTTCTATGTGATTCACTTCTGATCACCCCAATCTTACCAAATTATCAAGTCAACCCTGCTGATGATGACAAAAAGGGGGAAGATAAGGCACTGAGGGAAGAAAGGGAGGATAAGGCATCCTCTGCTGAAAGAACAGAAGTGTTGGAAGAATCTGCTGATGATGAAGACAAGAATGAAGCAGCAAATGAAGGCACAAGCAGATCAACAGATGATAAGATCACAGAAGAAGAAGATGAAGCTGCTGAAGAAACTGAAGCTGAAGCAAAGGCTAAATCTGATAAGGAGATAGCTGCTGCTAAGGACTCAGCTGAAGAACAGCTTGATCCTGATGTTAAAAGAAAGAGGTTAGAGCTGTTGAAGCAAAATTTGGAAGCTGAAACTTCCAAACCTGCTGAAGAAGGAAAAGAGAGCAAGGATGATAAAGAAGACGAACAAATAGATTAATATTGTATATCTCCTTGTAATTTTCTTTTGCACGACTCATCTGAACAAACTTGTAATATGTAATCAGTTCAATATCTATAAAATTGCAAGTTTTAATCCAACAGACTATTTCTATCTCAGAAATTTTTGAGGATCAAAACTTTAGTTTAGGTACAGGTACTTAGCTGAAGTTTTGTCATCATCAAAAAGGGGGAAATTGTTGGATGAAGATGAAGATGAAGTGCAAAGAAGACAAGTAATTAAGGGAAGGTTTTGATGATTTCCAAAACATCATAATCAGCTAAGTATGGAAGCTTAGTTCCCTTAGAAGAATTTTTGATGGGGGCTATTTCGCACCCTACGTATTACTCGAATCGAACGAAGATGTTAAGATCGATTAGACCAATCCGAGCAGATCAAGATCGTCTAACAGACCCGGCCAAGCACGGCTCTCTTCGATCTAAAGATAATACTCCGGACCCATGAAGGATATTTGGGCCGAGTCCTATTAGGACTATGTTTCCTTGTAACGCTAGGTTTAACATTGTATAAATACCTAGTGAATCATTGTATTAAACAACTACGAAATCCTTTACTTCAAGGATACACAAATATTCTCTGCCTAAGGCATTACAACTGAATAAGAATCTATATTATTCATAGTATTTTGCTCTCCATGTTGATGTGTTATTAGCTTTACTTGTGGTTATACTTCTTGTTCTTAATCATTGCTTTTCTTTGTGATTGATCCATCCGGAATAAAGTAACGGAGCCCTACTAAATATACAAATTCACTGATATACAATTAACCCGACGAAATCCGGCTAAATCAATTTTGAACAAGTAAAAGAAGACATCAGAAGAGTTCAAAGTTCAAAGCTCAGAAGACTAGTGATCTCATGCTGGAACAACGAACAGAAGGGTAGGTCATCAGCCGAGTCAAATCAGATTAGTTCAGTATTTGATCAGCAGAGTATCTATCAGCAGAGTCGTTTTGATCAGCAAAGTAGAAGAGATCAAGAGATTAGTCCAACGGTAATAAATGCACTTGGTGTAATAAATGCTGTAAGAGAAGGGTAGTAATGGCAAATGATTGAAGACATCCTCGGATCAGTAGAGTGCATTAAATGCAGCATTAAATGCGATGGACAGAAAGGTACTGTACACTGTACGATTGCTGCAGGGAGCCGTTTCAAATGAGCTGAAGATTGGATTTGAAGAATTGATTTCCTTCAACGGTCATAAATTCAAATCCGAGTATAAATAGAGCAAAGTTCGAAGAGAGACAAACACAACAACAATCAGAGATCGAAATTTTGAAGCAGAATTTCTCTAAGTCTCAAAAGCTCGAACAGCTCACTCGTCTGGTGGAAGTCATCTGTTGACAGAAACCAAGTTGAAGAAAACAGAAAAACATTATCTGAGTGATTTTGTAATAGCTGAGTGTTGTGCGAAGTTAGAATCCGTCTTTGTGAGTGATTCTACTTCAGAGGATAGGTTTTCTTTGTGAACTCCTATTGTGAGCTTACAGCCTTTTCATTAGTTGTTTAGGTGTAAGTGGAGAAATATTGTAATCTAAGTGATTATAGTATAACCCAGAATCTGTGTGATCTGGAAGAGTGGACTAAAAGATTTTTATCCATATAACCACTATAAAAATTCTTTGTGTTATCTTGCATCTAAAGTTTTCTTGCATATTTAAAGTTTGCATTTTTAAACACCTTGAATTACCTAAAAGATTTTAAAAAGGAGTTTGTTAAAAACTGGGGATAAAATCTTTTAAGAACTTAGTCTACTTGTGAAAAACACTTTAAAACAATCCGCTGCAAGTATACTCTTTGAAAAACTGTTTTGCTGAAAAACAGCTAAGTTACTGTAAAAAGAGTGGTCAGTCGTCTGTTCAAGATTTGTTCACGATCAGACTAGTCTGCTTACTGTTCTTCATCAGCTTAGTCTGCTGACAGAAGACTGAAAATTTTTAAGTTCAAAAATTTTCAGAGGTCTATTCACCCCCCCCCTCTAGACCTCATCTGACCACTTGGGACCAACATTGATTTCATTTATTCTTACCATTTTAACCAATTTTCACAGACTTTAACATTTTTCACATATTTTACCCAGTTTTCACATATTTCATCATTTTTTATGTAATTTCGTTGTTTCACCGATATAATTCATTTTTTTCGCGAATTTCATTTGAATTTTCATCGATTTCACATGTATTTTCCGAATTTTCAACTCAAATAATTATACATATTCAATTACTTTTAAGTATATCTCAAATTATTTTATTTATCTTATCATTTCAAAGATATTTCTTTACCAATCTAAGTCATTTCACTTATTATATTAATTAGTTTAATTTAATTTTCATTGATTCTTACTAGTTTTATATTTTTTTACTGATTTCCTCGTTCTTGATCAATTATAACCTATTATCCAAAGTTTTTCCTTTTTTTCATCGATTTCTTTGTTTTCTCCTATTCAGACCAAAAAAAAAAAAAAATCTACTGATTTAGTTCATATTATTATTGCTAGTTAAATTTTTTTTCTTCTAATTTTACTTATTTTTATCAGTTTAACTTATATTACACATGTTTTCTTTTAACAATTTCACTTGAATTTTCATTGATTTCAGATTATTTCATAGATTTAACCTTTTTTTTAATGATTTAACCCATTCTTCATATATTTCAACCATTATTCATTGATTTCACTGATTTGTTTTCCATTTTTTCATAAATGTCACCCGAAATTTCATCATTTTGACATGTATTTATCGATTTTACCGACACTTTTTATTACCGATTTCACCCAGTTTTTCACCTCTTTCAACAGTGTTCATAAATTTCATGTAGATCGATGTCACCTGTTTTCATCAATTACATAAAACTTAGTAGATCGATTTCACCAATTTTCATTGATTCTCATCCGTTTCTTAACTTATTTCACACGTTTTTATCGAAAATATTTTCATGAAAATTTAGGATAATGTTTCTCATGTCAAATAAAGATTACTTAGTTCACTAAGTCATAAGCATTTTTCTTCATTCATAGGTAAGCTGCGATTCTACTTTAACATATTTTATGATATTTAATATAATTTGATTTTTTTAAGAAGTGACATATTATACTAAATCTTTAAATGAAACAAATAATATTTTTTACAACTATTCAAAAGAATAGTCTTTATTTTTATTTTTATGTGTTATATGAGAACAATAATGAAATTGTAAAATTGATTTAGGAGTTAATTTTTTAATTATTCATGAATAACTATAATAAGACTTCATATCTAATTAGAATATACTTTTTTTTTTTCCATATTCATGGTGCTTGATTAGAATGCAAGGAACTTACAAATTTTCTTAAAATATTTTCCTACCAAAGTTTTGATGAGAAAATTTAAGAAAAATTCATATCTAATTATATTTTATTAATATACTTTATAACTTGGATAAGGGCATTTTTATCTTCACAAAAAAAAAAAAAAAAAAAAACCCACTTAAATTATTCATACTTTTACTAGTAGTATAGATATGGATATAGATATAGGAGTGAATTTTAAAACTGCCCTTTTGGAAAGTTTAAATTTTAAAAATGCCATCCAGGGGCCTTTTTACTGTAGGAGTGGTATATGCAATATTGCCTCCTATTTCCTTATTTTTCATTTTAGTATTCTTTGTTTGTTATTTTGCCTTTTATATGATATATTAATTTTTGTTTATGCAATTCATATTCGAAATCAGTTTTTCTTCTTTCTAATATATTTATTTTGAATTCTATTATATCTGGTGCATAAGATTGAAGTCTTAGAAATTGTGCGTAGGCTAAAATAGCTTTATTATGTTCAATTTCTTTGTTAATTCTTTGTAAATTCTCTTGTATTTTTTCTATTTCTCCAGTTTCGTTACTCAGCTCTGATACCAAAAATTGGTCAGAGGCAGTGGATGTTTGATTTTTATTAGAAATTTTTTCTTTAGTATAATAATTACATGTTGTGCATGAATCTTTAGCTTCTTTAATCATTTTTCTTATAATTTCTTCGTTTATTTTATACATTTTTGTACTAAGAGATGTAGTTCTTAAATAATTTAATCTTTCTTCGTAATGTTTAATTAAATTTGATACTTCTTCGCAACTTTTTTCTTGATTATTATTCATAATTTTTCTTCTAAATATTTAGTTAAATTTGAAATTTTATTTTCTAACTTCTTGTATTCGTTTTCTTCTTTGTTTTCAGGTTTTATAAGATTTTTTGGCTGTTCTAGAGGTAGCTGTTTTATATAAGAAGGCCTAAATGATATCGATCGTCTAATTTGATCACTAGTTCCTTCCATTGTTATGTTTTTTATTGGTAATTTTTTAACTTGTACTATTCCTTCAAATAATTTATCTAAATAAATAGATTCTTGATCGAGAAAACTTATACTATGATGGCTATTTGTTAGAGCATATTCTACCATATATGTTAAACTAAATGGTTGATCTCCTTCTTCCATTAATTTCTCTCTTGCAAATTTATATCCTAAACAAATACTGTTATCTAAATTCTTTGTAGATAAAGGAATAGTATATTTAATTCCTAAATTAAATTTCAATGTTTTATATGCTAGATTTCCCATTGTTAGACCTAAAACTGAATCTTGAATGTCTTTTATTCTTCGATCGTAGGCTATTAAGGCTATTGGTGAATCAATTCCTTCTTAGAAAGTTGATTTTATTAATACTTGTATGGTAGCAATTTGAATATATCCTATTTTATTTCTGTCTTCTTTATTCTTAATCTTTTCTATTCTGGCTGCTATTTATTCACTATCAATTATAGGGATTACAATAGTTCCTCTAGTACTTTTTATATCTATTGGTACTTCTTGAGAGAATAAACCGTGATAAACAATATTTTTTCGTTTTAATTTTTCAAATATTGATGTATTAAAGTGTTGTCCTTCCTTAAGATCTAGTTTTGCTTTTTTAGTTTTCTCTATCTTATGTTTAATGATTGATTGTGCTGAAAATATTCCAAGAGTTTCTTCTTGTTCTAATAATTGTATATGCCTATCGAATTCTTCTACTGATGAGTTCATATTGGCAAATTCATTTCGTAACTAGGTAACTTGATTCTTGGAATTTTTACTCCTTGTAATTGTAGATGCTGTGAATGAATTTCATAGTCTAATTGTTCTAAAAAATCGATTCCTAATAGTATATCAGCTCCTACATTGCATTCATCTATGTATATGGTAAGATTAAACTTTAGTTCTTCATGAAACAAAAGTTCTACAGTAGTTTTTTCATTACATATTTTTTCTCCTTTTACAGTTTCTACAATAACTGGTGGTGCTTCAGATCTAGCTACTGCAAATTTTGGATGAACATGTGATATAGATGCTCATGTGTCTATAAGTACTGAAACAATTCGTGATTTATTTAAAACTCCTAATATATGATACTGTAAAAATGGATTCTTTGAAACTAAATCTAAATCATACATACCTGTTATGTCTTGGTTGATCTTGAACTTGGAGTTTCTTGCTGGTGGTTTCTGAATTCCTTAGTAGTAATATTGTTGATTTCTTTTTAATTAAAATCCTATTCAGAAGTTAAAAACTTCAAGATTTTTTGTTTATTGAGAGAAGAAATTTTAGAACAAAGTTCTTTTATTAATTTTCGCACACCTTACAACTGAAGTAGATTACATTATTTATAGGAGGGGGAATATATCTTCCACCACTCATCCAAATCACTTAAGGTGATAAGGATTTATTTTAGGGCCTACAGAACAGTCTAATTACATAATGGTGTTTACATAATGGCCTATTCTAGATTCCACTTCTGATTTAAAAGTAAAATGTTACATAATTACTCCCACTTATTTTCTTTGCCGACACCTTTTTCTTTTGTCTTCTTCTCTTATTTTCTTCTGCTAGTTTCTAATCTTCAATTATTTTTCTTTTGTCTTTGTTGGTCCCAAGTGGTCAGAAGAGGTTTAGAGGGGGGGGGGGGTGAATAAACCTCTTTAAAATTTTCTTGCAATTTTAACTTTAAAACTTTTCTTCAACTGAACAGACTAAGCTGATCAGATTAGTAAGTTACAACTCTGTTCGCGAACAAATCTTTGAACAGATTTGTTGACCACTCGTCTGATGGTTACTTAGCTGATTTGTTAAAATCAGTTTTAATACTTAGAGTACTTGCAGCGGATTTTCAAAGTGTTTTTCACAAGTATTCTTAGCAGTTTGAAAAATGTTTTCCCCAGTTTTGTAAGCTCCTTTTTAACTCCTTTTCAAACAGTTAACTTAGTGTGTTTTATGCAATCAGTAAATATGCAGTTTTAAAACAATGTAACAACACAATCAATTTTTATAGTGGTTATATGGATTTGAATATCCTTTAGTCCACTCTTCCAAGTCACACAGATCTTGGGTTATACTATAATCACAAAGTTTACAGTATACTCTGCTTGCGTCGAACAACAAATGAAACGACCACAAGTTCGCAATAGGAAATCACACAGAAGACCTATTCTCTGAAGTTTGATCACTCACAAAGATGGATCACAACTCCGCACAACACTCTTGTTTACAAAATCACTCAGAAGATGTATTTTTCTTGATTCTTCAACTCTGCTTTCGTCAACAAATGACTCAGCTGATGAGTGAGCTGTTCTTGAGACTTAAGAGAATTCTGCTTCGAAATTTTCTCTCAGAAAGTGTGTTGCTTGTTTCTTCTTCGTCTCATACAGCTATTTATACTTGAGGATTGAAAAGTGTCCGTTGAAGAAAGACAAGATTCAAATTCCTCGAGTACTGGTCCTTAAAATCCGCGAACGGCTCTTTTGCAGTCTGTCCGTACTGAACAGTACTATTCTGCAGGCAGCATTAAATGCAGCATTAAATGCACTCTTCTGATGCGAAGCATTTCTTCAATCATTTGTCTTTAATAACCTTGTACTTCAGCATTTATTACTCCAAAGGGCATTTATTACCGTTGGGAACACTTCTTGATCTTCTTCACTTGGCTGACGAAAGTACACGTCTGATGGCGAACTCGGCTGATCTCAAACTTGAACAAATCTGATTTGAGTCGGCTGATTTTCATCCGTCTGATAACTTTACTTCAGCAGATCAGAAGTCTTGGACCTTGAAACTTTGACTCTTCTGATGTCTTCTTGTACTTAGTCAAAATCTCTTACGAAGGGATCATCAGCTAAGTTACTCCATACTTTAGCCAATATTGAAGTTTTGGAATGCATCAAAACCTCCCTTCTAAAATTGTCTTTAGTGCCTTCATCTTCATCCTTATCCAACAA
>CM064881.1:25958942-26059865 GCA_003313485.2 Penstemon barbatus
CTTTTGTCTTGACCTTATGCATTCTGGTCTCGAAATAATTCTCTTTGACTTAACCTTTATGAGCTACTTACATAAAGTCGTCAGATACCTCGGCCGAGGATTTTACCAGAATTAATTTCTCACAGAAATCCATAGGAGAATTTCCCAACCTATCAAGTCGGGTCAATGGATCCTTTGTTGATGATATGAATCTGCATACGAGTTCCTCTATACCCAATATGAGTCCACAGAGACTTTTTGGCGATCTCCAGTCAGTCGGGACTCAAATCAAAGCATAGACGTTCTCGCACCAGATAAACCCTATCATCTCAAGTAGTTAGGGATCGTTCCTCGTGTACTATTGTAAATTGGAATAACTTCAACCCCGATATGCGACTACCGCTTCCATGGTGAGTTATTTCCTAAATGGGGTATTCAGTGAACTTGCCATCCCAGCAAGCCACCCACTTATGTGTATCGACTATCCCAGTCACGCTCGTGGACCCCAGCGTTCTCCAGTTCATCGGAGTATACACAACAGTGAGAGTCTAACCGAATCCAACGATGTCCTATCTCGATTGGATTCTACTACTCTTGAATATGTTCTAGATCACGGCCTTGGAGATCAGTCCACGGGTTGTCCCATAGCCCTGTGATCTAAGGACTTCTATCCTTATGCGTAGATAATTATTACATAAGATAAAGATGACCATTTAATAATAAAATGCATTTATTAATCCAATTGAATGGTCCTTTCAATTAAATGCAGCCAAAATAGTTGGCTTGCAGGACACTATTCTATCAAAATTGAACCCTAATCGTCTCTCAATCCCACTTAATTCTTGAAATTTTCGTAGGAATTTAAAGAGTAATCATGTCAAATGGGTCGGATATATGTCTTAACACGAAGCAACTCACACACTGTCTTAAGCAGTAAAAGAAAGAGTTTCTTTCTTGAATATTAGCGCCAATATTATGTCTAAGTTCTCATTCTTATATGGAAATTGTTTCCAAAGGTTTTCTGGGATTCTCATACTCCCAATTAAATTATGACGTATACAACACATGCCATGTTATAATTCATGGCGCCAAGAAAATCACTTCATCTATAAATAGAAGCACTTTGCAGTTACAATCTTGTAATATCATAGCCAAAAGAAAATAGAAGAAATTATGGATATCATGCCATTGCTGTCCGAACAAAGTCTTTAGAGCAGGAATTCAACCCAAAATTTGAGAGAAGATTTTGCAACTAGATTACCTACGAAAGTGAAGACATGGCTTGACCTTGAGGACCTTTCAAAGTTTGATATCTCTAAAATAAACGGCCTTGTTGAAGGTAATATATTTTTGGCTTTTTATATACTTATATATAATCTTTCATCAATGGGCAAACCTTCAGTTGTTTCACTTCTTTGTCTGGTGGTTGTTGTTAGCTTGATCATCATCCCCTGAAGTACTCTCTCTCACCTGAAAACATCACATTAACAACTCATCGTCAAAATCATCATCTATTCTACACCAATTCGGCCACTGCCTCTCCGTCCCACTTCGTCTGCACCTCAATTCCATCTCAGTTGGTGGCTGCTATCACCACGCCGCCATCATTTCCAGCTGCTAATTATAGAAATATTGTCCTGCAAGCCAGTAATATGGCGAGCATTTATTGTAATAAATAAGGAACTATTCAATTTTGATTAATAAATGCACTTTATTAAATGGTCAACTTTATCTTATGTAATAATTATCTACGCATAAGGATAGAAATCCTTAGATCACAGGGCTATGGGACAACCCGTGGACTGATCTCCAAAGTCGTGATCTAGAAAATATTCAAGAGTCGTAGAATCCAATCGAGAAAGGACATCGTTGGATTCGATTAGACTCTCACTATTGTGTATACTCCGATGAACTGGAGAACGCTAGGGTCCACGAGCGTGACTGAGATAGTCGATACACATAAGTGGGTGGCTTGCTGGGATGGCAAGCGCAGTGAATACCCCAATTAGGAAATAACTCACCATGGAAGCGGTAGTCGCATATCGGGGTTGAAGTTATTCCAATTTGCAATAGTATACGAGGAACGATCCCTAACTACTTGAGGTGATAGGGTTTATCTGGTGCGAGAACGTCTATGCTTTGATATGAGTTCCGACTGACTAGGGATCGCCAGAAAGTCTCTGTGGACTCATATTGGGTATAGAGGAACTCGTATGCAGATTCATATCATCAACAAAGGATCCATTGACCCGACTTGATAGGTTGGAAAATTCTCCTGTGGATTTCTGTGATAAATTAATTCTGATAAAATCCTTGGCCAAGGTGTCTGACGACTTTATGTAAGTAGCTCATAAAGATTAAGTCAAAGAGAATTTATTTCGAGATCAGAATGCATAAGGTCAAGACAAAAGAAAAGGGAATCCGATGAAAGACCATGCCCTTAAGTCTCGACTGGGAGATTGATCGATGGAGAGATTATGTCGTATATGGAAATTGTAAATGATAAAAGGTTCACTGAATTAATTAATGAGTGATTGGGCTCCATGGGCTTGTGGCTGGACATCGACCGTTAAGTGTGGGAGAATTCCCAAATTGGCAGGGGTGCTAATTTTGGAATAATCAATTGACAGAGTGTTCGATTGATTTAGAGTATAAGTTGCTTGAATAATTAAATAATATTTAATTATAACCCACGGCCAATTATATGGTGAACCTACGGGGGCATACACAATACACATGAAGCGAAAGCGAGGAAATAAGAACGATCGAGTCGACTGGGTATATAATCGACTGGGTCGATTATAATGGGTGGGTCGACCCAAATGGAACAAAATAGGATCTAATTGGAATTGGATCAGGATCATAAATTAAATTGAAATTTAATTTGTGAGTTGATTAATTAAGTTGGATTTAATTAATTAAAGGAATAATTAATTAATTGGACTTAGAGTCAAAATTAATTAAATGGGAGACTAGTTAATTAATTGGGCTATTTAATTGGGAGATTAAATAAAGCCTGGTCAAAAATTAATTAACTGGGCCATGAATTAATTAGAAGACTTAGTCTTCTAATTAGAGAGGGCCATGGCCCATGTAGGAGAATGAAGTCCTAGTCCTGATAGGACTAGGTTAGGGAGATAACTATAAGTAGGTAACTTGTAGTTATTTTTCACACAACTCCATAAGCAAAAATTGAGCAGAGTAAAAATTCTCTCCCTCTCCCCTACCAGATCGGCCGAACCCTTCTAGTGTTTGGAAGAATTTTTCGTTTTTCGATTTTGTTCCTAAATCGTTCCTAAGTCCTAGATCTTAATATATCTTATGTTCTAGTCGATCAAGATATATTATTTTTCGTGATATTGTGGTGTATCAACATGTAGAGGCGCAACACGTGGGGCGCTGCTGTAGAGCTTGGATCGATTTGGAGAAGAAATCAGAGTTCGTTTTGCTGACTAGGGATTTGCAAGGAGATAGGTATAACTGAAACTGATTATACTATCGTTTTATTTACATTCATATATATACAACTAGAGTAGTATTCTGGCAAGATTCCGTAAGAGGTCCTAAAAATTTTATATTCCGTTGTGCCTATGGCTGTTTATCTTACCGAATCCCAACAACTAATAAATAAACTAAAAAACCTATGCTAAAAAAAGTATGATATTTTAGTTTCAAAGTAATTTCTCAATTACATAATTTACCAATCCTTGCGCTTGTTCAGTTCCAATGTAATTAGTTATTAGTTACATCTTTAACTCATGACTGAATAGTGAAATTTGTTGTTCCAGTGGGAGTTTTTCTTGGAAACTACACAGGGTGCAAAGTGCAGCGTTTATCAAAATCAGAGGGTGTAAAGTGCCTAATTTACCTATTTTAAGGGTGCAAACTGTCAATGACCCATTTGAATTAAAATAATTTCATGTAAATTACAACTGATTTAATTTTATTCTCAAAGTGATCAGATGCCGACCGGACTTATGGAATCCACTTGCGGATCGTTTAGATGGTACATCCATTGTCATAATGGGTGGAACTTGTAAGTGGTTTCAGCAAAAATTAGTGCACAACAGACTCCCAAGAAGGACAAAGCTATTGAATCAACTTCAACTTGGCTACATGGTTATGGCAGATGATGATGAATTCGACTGCATGTCGAATTACTTGACAAATTGTAAAGGTTGTTAATATAATGCTCCTTAAATAATTATTATATGTTAAAAATTAATTAATTTGTAACATATAATTATTTAATAATGTAATGTAATTATTTCAGAGGGATTTAATTCATTTTCATATAGTCAGGCTGATTCGCATATATGTGAGTTCACATTATTAATTAAACTTATTTGAATCCATATTTCGAATGAATCCGCATTATTTCGCAACTCAATAATGTTATCTAACTTTGTTTGATTGAATGAATAGAGTGGAGGCAAGCAGGAGGATTTCTAGTCGACTCACATACGTTGTATGTGAGTGAGTCACTAGATGGTCCACTTTTACCTCCGGAGCAGGGTCTTGAAATACTGAATTTGAATGAACGTTTTCGTTTTCTAGTCGACGACGTAATAAATAGGCTCTGGGTGGCAGGTAATTAAAACATTTATGCAGTTCATTGTATTAATTAATACCTACCCCTGATCCTTACTATCCACAAATTTTGAAGATGTTCATCTTACGAAGTGCTTTATATGCGGTTGTGATGCTGAGTTAATTTGCAATTCTCTCTTTATTTTGTTGCATAGAATTTGTTGATGAAGATATATTGTTGTTTCTTATAGGCTTAATTTCTCTCGGTGTGAAATAGTTGAGTTACAAAATTATTTTGCTGCTCACATTGTTTTGTTTTATGAAAAAATAGATGGTTGTTTCTAATTTTGATGTTAAAGCTAGTCCTAATTTTGAGGTTAAGGAAAATGTCAATGTGGTTAAAGTAAGAGAAACAAGAGGTAGGATAATGACAATGATAATGTTGTTAATGTTGGAGAAATCAGAGGTGTGATAAGCCTTGAATACTTTACAAATGTAATGACTACCTTATTTATACTACCCAACTCCCCTAGTAGATGGTTGATATTAACTTGATCTAATAGTTCGGATTCTACATCGACTTAGAAATTTCCTGTCAACGAAAATATTCTACAACATTGTCTATTACATTCTATAAAGTTCTTAGTGGGAAAGGAGGTTTAAACAAGAGGATAAAATACAAAATCCCACATACAAAATTCAACATTGCAGTATCTTGTATAGAACTTGATTCGGCTTGGAGATAGAGGGGATCAATATCAAACAGAAACTACAAGGCCAAATCAAGATCTTGCACAGTTACATCACCAAGTTAAAATGGAGCCAAATATTATTTATATTACCACAAAAAAAAAAAAAAAAAAAAAAAAAACCTAAATTGGGGAAGTAGAGAAATATCTACGGGTAAAATGTATAATTTCATTATAAATTAAGACGAAATCATAGCTCAATTGGAATTGTTCGTACACAAAATTAGGGAATAAAGATGTTATTGAGAAGGAAGATTGGGAAATAAGGGAACGAGAAGGGATTTTTATTTGTAGAATGATTGAGAAGAAGATTGGGGAATTTAAAATTGAATGAATGGTGAATTTGTCATAACTTCATTTCCCTAACAACTTGTATAGCCGGTTACATGCTTCAAATTGGACACGTATCACTCTCAGAATGCGAATGCAGTGTTAACTTTCCAACTAGCTTGATGAAGTGCATCTTTGTTGGAACGATTAAGAACATTATTTGCTTGAACAATTTCACCCTTAAGTGACATAATGAAAAGACTATCTATTTCTATTGTTCAATTTTTCTTATAGAAGCTGTGATTGTAGACGTGGGTTGGTAGTTGTCATGAATGGTAAAATGATAAATAAAAACAAAAACCTCAAAAGCTAATGGAATGCTATGTTTTTGCAAGGAAAAATGGACAACGAAGTTTGATATTTTATAAGCAAGAAAACCTTCAATAATGACTATTGGTCACCATGATAAATATTGAGATTCCCTGATAACGATATAATAATTTCAATATTTTGAAAAAAAAAAGGAACATCACATATTATTTGAGAACATCAACCAAGGACATACCAATTGAATGTAGAAATATCACAGCTTATATATTGGATTATTGCATTTTTTTTTGCCACAACTACAACTCGCTGACATTTTTATTCTATATTTTTTCAGCTTGGAACATTTGGTGCCACAACTTTGACATCAGTGTCAACTTTGGTGTAAATTTGCCCGAAATCACCCTGTGCCACATGACATGAAAATTGGCCCGCACAAGGGGGATTTCAGTCTTATTTTGGAATTGACACCAAAATTGGTATTGATATTGAAGTTGTGGCATCAAATGTGTCAGCCCTAAAAGATATGGGATAGGAAAAAAAGCCAACGAGCTATAGTTTTGGCACCAAAAATGCAATAATCCCCCCACTTAACGGTGATTTTTTTACAGTTGTACCAAATGTGAGTGGATTTGTTAAACTATGATATCAAATGTGTTGGCCTAAATTTATATGATCCCACAAGTGAGAAATAATCGATATAACGTCTGGTATCACAACTGCAATTTTCTCCAAATAAATTGTTCTAAAATTATATCTTATTTTTCTTTTCATTATTTCAAAATAGAAAAATTTTCAATATTTTTAATGAAAACGACAAAAAATTGATCCATGAGAGGAATCCATATTGGGATTCAGAAAATCGATCCATAACCGTGTCTCAATCCCACTTAATTCTTGAAATTTTCGTAGGAATTTAAGGAGTAATCATATCAAATGGATTGGATATCTGTCTTGTTGGGTAAGGGTAGGTGGAGTGGCTTGTTTGTAGTCTGGGATCCATGTGATGCGGGTTGGGCTTTGCTAGTGGGTTCAAATTTAACGAATTGTATTTTGGGGAGGAGGAGGGGAGGAGATTTCAATCTGTATATGTTTCAATTTATTAGAATCTTTCTACGATTAAAGATTCAATTGTAATTATTTGCAATTCGAAATGCATAGAGATAATATGAATCTAAATTGATCTGATCCGTATCACACAATAAATGAAACGTTATATATATATATATAATATTTTATTAAAATAAGTAATATTAATAATATTGTAGCATTAACAACCTTGTTAATGAAAAATACTGGTGTAAATTTTAAAAGTGAAAGTTTTATTGAATTTGAAAAATTTTGATATCGATCTAGTCCTGTAATCCATACTTGAAAAAATTAAATTCGAGCAAAATTCAAATATGGTCCAAATTCAATCCTACATAAATGGATTGGGTGGGTTAGGATCAGAATTGAATCTGATCCAACCTTAACCCAACCCATTGACATTCCTAATTTTGCTAATCCATTGTGGTTGAGTTGGCCCATATAAAATTAGTTTCTAGGGGTTAAGTTTGTTTTGGGATTGCCAAATAAAACTTTTGCTGGGCAATGAGATATACTAACTGTTGTGGTGGGTGGGCCAGGGGATCTCTTTTTGCTGATAAGGCCCAACATTCACTGATTTAATTGCCCTATAATTAAACTTTGGGTATTACAATTAATTTTTGGTAGAACAAACAAGGCTCCGTCTAAAAATTAACTGATAAATCTATTTATGTTATACTCAACTTCAGCCCTATAGGTAATCTGTTACATGTTTACGTTATAATTCCAGATTAAATTGAATATTTTGTAACTAATTGATAAACTTTTTGTTCTATTGTCTAAAAAGGAAATAAAATTAGGTTTAATATGAGAATACCTTTAGAAAACAAAAAAAAAAACTAAAAATGGAACTGCTCTATTTTATCTATTTATTTTCTATTAAGATCTCCACTAGATCGGAAATCAAAATAAGCTACTCAATATTCCTGTTCAATAAAAGGTCATTTGAACTCAGTTCATCACACAAATCAAACAAACTTACATATCATTTTTCCTTTGAAAACTTTAAAAACTCGGCTCGAACTCGACTCGTTAGTTTTTTTTGACAAATTACATGTAAAATATCAAGCTACTCGTACGTGAGGTATTCGTATAACAATCAAACAAAACTCAAACACAATTTCAACATCAATACAAATCTCAAATCAAACTTAAATAGTGTATTGTTCGGCACCACCCACCACTCAACTCATTTACACACCTACTCAGAATCAAGGTACGTAAATACGTACTA
This sequence comes from Penstemon barbatus, assembly GCA_003313485.2. NCBI lineage: Eukaryota > Viridiplantae > Streptophyta > Magnoliopsida > Lamiales > Plantaginaceae > Penstemon > Penstemon barbatus. Next base: position 25,967,121 of record CM064881.1, read on the forward strand.
CGTACGGTAAAACAATTTAGGTTCTCAATTTTGAATGAAAGTTCAAGTAATTATTTTTGTCTTGTTCTCTTGCTATAGTTGAGTATTCTTTTTCATTCAAAACAGTTAAACATCACCCTCCATAAAACCATATATAAGGTCATCTCTAATGACTCCGAGAGGGAATACCCTCTCCCTCTCCCTCTCCCTCTCCCCCTCCCCATCTCTCTAGTTTTTTAGTCATCTCTAATGACTCATTCTATCAAACCCATTTAATAATTAATTTTATCATTCTCTATTATTATTATTATTGTTATTGTTATTATTATTATTATTACTACTACTACTACACCAAAAATTAATTTAAAATTAACATTAATTTAAAATCAAAAGTACATTAGGAAACTTAGAAAATAAAAAATTACATCAAATATTAAATTAATTCAACCCCAAAATTACTAAAATAATTTAAAATACAACCCCAAAATTTTTAGAAAGAATTATTTTTGGGTGATAAATACAACCCCGAAATTATTAAAATAAATCAATATTAAAATACTAGTGTTAATTTAATGAAATAAAAGTTATTTTTTTATAATTAAAAATAATTATCTCCAAATAATATACAAATTTTAGTAATTTTTTTATTTTTAAATAAAGATAAAAAAATAACCAAATAAAACAAAACGAAATTAAAAATATATATATATATAGCATGTGATGGAGGGGGCTTGGATGGGAGAAGCTCCCCCTCCCCCTCCCTCCAAGGTCCCTCCAGGGTCCCTTTAGTGGGTATACCCTCTCTGCCCCCCTAGTCATTGGAGATGATTTTTTTTCCCCCTTCCCCCCATATACCCTCTAGGGCATCTCCCCACTAGTCATTAGAGATGCCCTAACTATTATTCGGGTTAGATTGTATTGTACTATGATTAATTATTGATAAATTATACACATAGCTCACCTACTTATTGTTGCCTCTAAAATAGTATATTAAAAGGCCCTAGCTAACATGTATATCTCTTAATTAAAAATAAGAATAGAAATAAAATTTGTATACGTAGACATAATATTTGTCTATGTAAGCAAGTCCGACATAAAATCTTATATATAAGTGTCTATGATTTGTTTCAAATAAACAAAATATTAGAAGTCAATTAATTAATCAAATACCTATATGCTATAGCATGGAAATAAACAATATATATTACTTCACGGGAGCCCCCACAAAATACCATCCTCAAACTCGCACCAATCTACTTATAGCCTATTCGGAACTTAACTTAATCTCTTTATTTATCAACACGAAAAAGAAAGAAAAAAAGACTCCTCCTTTTCTCTTGGGATATTAATTGAAATGATTTTCTTAGATCCTCTTAATTTAACACCTATGTTGTACGAATACAGATACGAGGACACGGATACATTATAATACGGATACGGTGATTGTTGGGCACCCAAGTTGAGTGTGCACGTGACATCAATTGTCCTGTGGCATCCAAACTGAGTGTGCGGGTGGAGTCACAATCGAATATCGTGGGCGCTTGTGTGAATGCACTATAAGGGAAGGGTACGCGCATTTCCTAACACCAATTGGTTTTGGGACAAGTGGTAGCGCCTGAGGTCCTACAAGTGGTATCAGAGCCAAGGTCACGTGTTCGATTCCCAGCAGGAGCAATTGCTGAGGGGGAGATTGTTGGACACCCAAACTGAGTGTGCGGGTGACAGCAATTGTCATGTGGCACCCAAACTGAGTGTGCAGGTGGAGTCACAATCGAATATCGTGGGCGCTTGTGTGAATGCACTATAAGGGAAGGGTATGCGCATTTTCTAACACCTATTGGTTTTGGGACAAGTGGTAGCGCCTGAGGTCCTACAGTGATACGGTTTTTTGAAATTTATTGGATACGATACGGTATAAATACAGATGTAAAAATATAATTTAAATTTGTTTATAAGCAACTAGATCATTCAATTTATGTCCTAAAAGCAAAAATATCAACTAAAAGTTATATAACTCCAAAAGTAAACATAATTCATTCTTAACATAGCACATCAATGGAAGGAGTTCATTTTTTATATTTCATGACCTAGGAAATAGACTTGAATAAAGAGATGGAGTAGTGATACTAGTCGTTTATGTTTAAACCTAGAGACTTTATCATTTTTAATAATTTAAATATGACCTGAAATATTACATAAAAAACCTATCGGTGTATCCTGATGCCCAACTAGTGTATCCAATATGTATCTATTTTAATTTTTATTTATTTTTACTACCAATACGCCATGTGGCGTATCAAATACGTATCCCACGCGTATCTTACGAGTATCGGTATCCCCCGTATATCCGATACAGTAATTTGTCTTTTTTCGGAGTATCCGTGTTCATAGTTTAACACCTTCAATGCAATTATATAAAATATTTTGAAAATAATCAATTTCAATTTTATTTGATATTTCAAGCTAAATGAAAAGGGAGTAAAATAATTCGAACGAATGGAGTATTATTTGACTATATATACTAACGAAAATCATAATACAAATATGGATAGCAGTCGATGTGTGGTATATTTAAAGGGATTAGTCCGAACAATGTGACGACCACAAGTTCGAATCACCATTGAGAAAGATGTTTACGTAATGCGTTCGATGATACATCAAAATTAAATTAAGTCAAATATAAAACATTGATTCTTCAAGAAACAAAGGATAATATTCGAAAAATTATTGTTCAAACCCCGGTAATAACTTGGCCCCTACTCCCTAGATGTAGGAGATCGGGTCTCGCCCATATACAAGATTGAGGTAGCACAAAATAGTCCCACAAATCTACTTAATTAGCTAGATTGGTCAGACTCATTTAATCTTAAAATAATTGTACTACACTCATCATATAATGATAAGTTTCCTATAAATGATATCTAATATTATACATATTCATATACATGACATATAAATATAAATATATTTTGTGCAGTCAACTCCGAAACAACCTTCTAACTAACTACCTATTTTAATTCCTCCAAAAAAAAAAAAAAAAATAACAAAACTCCTACTAAAAAATCATCATCTCTAGAACATTGTTGATCTCATAGTGCATATATTAAAATATAATCTCATCTCATCACTCACTTGGCCTCCTTTCGTTACGTAACGTCGTAACCAGGGGCGGATCCAGGAATTTGGGTCAGGGGGGGCTAAACTTATACAAAAAAAAAAAAAAAGTCAAACAGTTAAACATAAAGTTTATATTATTCACATAAGAATCCGAAATATCTACATATTTACTTTAATAATTGACCACGACGGTTTTTCATCTTTTGAAACTGGTCCGTGATAGCATCATTTGAAATACTACTAAATATGTCTCTCTCTATAAAGACAACTAAACTATCATTTAACCATTGATCGCTCATTCGGTTACGAAGTCGGTTCTTTACTATCTTCATAGCCGAAAAAGATCTCTCCACTGATGCAGTTGCAACGGGTAGAATAAGCGCCAATGTCACAAGTTTGTAAACCATCGAGAATGCGACATGTCTTTTAGTTGCAACCATCTTCTTAGCAAGATCACCAATCCCTTTCAAACTAGAAAAATCATCACTTGATCGAACATCCCTAATATAATTTTCAAGTTGATTGGGAAGAGCCGAGAGCTCAAGAAAAGAAAAGTCATTTGGATAAAATTTGACAAGACAAACAAGTTTTCATTTGTCAAAAGCTTCAAAGTGATTGGATGGGTTTAAGCATGCAACACAAAGAAGCAACTCCGTGTTTACTTCATTGAAACGGTTGTTCAACTCTTGCAATTGTCTATCTATCACCGAATTGAATCTCTCAACTTTGTAATGATGTTCGATAGTCACTTGTTCAATCCTACGCTTTGGCCTCCCATATGGAACATAAACATTACTCATTGAAGGAACTTCAATTTTATGTTTAGAACAAAAAAAAGTAACATCCTCCAACAAAGTTTCTCATCCATCATCTCTTGTCTCTTGAAGACGATCTTTAGCTAATTTGACTAATTTCATAGCATTCACTATATCTTGATCTTTTCTTTGTAAAACTTGAGACATGTCATTAGTGATCCCTAATATCGACCTCATCAAATATAAATTGAAGACAAAGGAAAATGATTGCAATATTATCAATAGATTGCTTGCTTCTCCATTCTTATCGGTGCACTCCTCAACCATGAAACCAAGAATGTCAATCACGGAAGAGAACATGTGAATTACACTCATCAAAGTACCATAATGTGATCCCCAACGTGTGTCACTCGCACGAATGATAGTTCTCTCTTTGTTGAGACCTTTACCACTTTAAATTTCATTATTTGATAAACCTCGACTACTTTTTCGAATTGTTTGTCAAGAAGAATATCAACGTTTAGGAGATCCTCCAAATATTGACCACCATCATAACCCAATCAAATAGTCAGGCCATATAAGGGCTATTGGGCTAATATATTAAATTTTTTTGTTAAAGTGGGTATACTAATTAGACTTAAAATTATATTTGGGCTATTGGACTAATATATTAATTTTTTTGTTAAAAAAAAAAATTACAATACATATAAAAAAAAAAAAAAAAAAATCCAGGGGGGGCTATAGCCCCCCCTTGCCCCTATGTGGATCCGCCACTGGTCGTAACCTATCCACCAAGCATCCCCCCCCCCCCCAACACACACACACACTCTCCACTAGGTGTAACATGTAGTGCCTTTTATTCCACTCTTCCTTGTCTCTCTTCTCACACAAAAACACACACAACACAACTTTAACCCATGATGAAAACAAACATGCATGCTAAACCTCTTCACTTCTCTTCCACTCTAATATTATTTTTCCTATCACTCAATACAATAATAAACCCTTCAAACTCTACCCTCGAAACCTTCATCTACGCCGGATGCTCCCAAATCAAGTACAACCCTTCCACACCTTACTCGTCCAACCTCGACTAGCTCCTCACCTCGTTAGTCAATTCAGCCTCCCTCTCCAACTTCAACAAATTCAAAATCTCCCTCACCTAAAACGATGATTTGTGTATTTAATCCTTTGTAAAAAAAATTTCAAACAAGAGATTGCAAATAAATAGATTTCAAATCATTGAAATTTTAAATCCTTAATTTGAAATCCCTCTTCATTTCAAATTCATCCATCCAAATAGGCTCTTATAGTTCTTAAGTAGGGTTTTGTAGGTTTCGGCGTGACTGAAACTTTTTCAGACTCTTTACTTGATATGATTTGACCCAGTTTGAGTGAAACACTCAGGCAGACTAGATCCATACCCTACTCAAAGTGGGATTCTTCAAATGTTTTAACTTTTAGGTATCTTCAATTTAGAGAACGCTAAGCCGACCAAAATACGTGTTTGATGTGGATGATCTTTTGGTGATATGCTCGTGATGCTAGTTAGAATCAAGCCCCGATAGCTAATAATAGTCCTCCGTATATTGCATTCTCGATCCCATCTGGGCTATCAGACTTTTCATAAATAGATGACTGGGCCTATTAATCTGGACCAAAATCACGCCCTGCCTATCAAACAACCCCCAGTGAAAATTGTAAAAAGCCCTCGTCCAACACTTCATTAATTTTATCTTTTTTTTTTTTATTGGTCTTATTTGTTTAAATTTTCTTAGAGTATTTTAATGTTTTGGGCATTATTTTTATTTTTAGGATTGATTTGTCTTCCAAAATTTATTCTTTATACTATCTTAAGCACTGTTTCTTGTAAATAATCTCGTCATTCTCACAAAAGGAGAGAATAAAAACTATACAATTTACCACAAACACATTCATTACTTTCATATTTTCTTACCCCTCCCTTCCTATATCTCTGTCATTTTTGTAATATATCAAAGGATTAATTTCAGATATACTTGTACTATTACATATCTTTTACTTATTTTTCTTCTACTATTAAAACATTCACGTACCTCCTTATACTATTCAAAACCTTTACCACTGATGACCTCTCCTGTGATTAATGGTCAACTCAATATTTTCTATTAAAATTAACAGAACTTACTAGAGTACCTTTTTAACTCTGATATCTGCAAAATTATAGTATATTTAAAAATATTTTAACAATCTATAGAACTATATAATGAAATAATGAAAGGGCAAGGAATTATTTTGGAATTGATATTGATGTGTGGAATAAGCTAGCGATATTAATTCAACAAGATTATAAAATAACGTGAATGTTTAAATAGTAGAAGGGATATACATGAATGTCTTAACAGTACAAGGGAGGTAAGTGAAGGATATATAAAAGTACAGGGGATGTATATGAAATTATTGAATGTATTTTTTTTCTTTGGATTATTATTTAATGGAGTCAAGCTTTTAAAGAATGATGACACGTGATTTTCATATTTGTGTGAGTCTAAATATTGTATATATACATAACATATGTAAATATTATAATGTTATTAGATTCAAATTTTTAACATATCGGGTCATGTTAGATCCGTATTCAATCCATCTATTTTGAATTATTGATCTTAATAATCGAACTTGATCTATCACATCTCACATTCAATAATATCATAATATAAATCGAATTGTGTATTCGATCCATCTATTTCGAATTACAAATCTTAATAATTAAAGGGGCCGTTTGGTAGGCCTATGGGATTAGTCCCAAATTAGATTGAAGGCTGAATTAAAGGCTATTGAATCTAACGTTTGATATCATGAATTAGTCTAACATAGATTATTCTAATCTCATTTAATCTTGTTTGGTAGGATTTACAAAAACACTTTACTAATATTAAAAATACTTCAATACTCAATTTACCCTTCACTATCAAATTAAATTTCAACTTCACGTTTCTCATAATGAAACGGTTATGTTCATCAATATATTTGACTCTGACATGAGTAACTTGGCCAAGAGACACAGTCCTTCCGATGACCTCACTACAACACCATGTTTGACATGTGATTCCAATCGAAAATGTTCTTTTTCTTTTTCTAGAGAGAGAATTCCATTCTAAAATGTTAAGATGCCTGACAACAACTTAGAGACAGTAGTACTTGGAACCAAATGATTCTGTTGTTTTAAGAAGAGTACTTTTTACAACCGATGATAACAACGCAAATCGAGAAATCAAATATGTAATTTGTATTGTAGCTTTGTCATTCATATGTCTTCTTACCAGTACCTTTCCTAACAACTTATATAGTTACAACTAAAGGGAACTACAAATCAAACAATGAAATGAACTTAAAAGGATAAAGGATTATGACTTAGCTAAATGTTCATAGTTAAAGCTAAAGTCTCCAGAAAATCAACCAGGGGATGACATCCTACTACTCAAACTTTTCTTCTCAAAAGTGTTAAAAACTTTTCCCATCCACAAACTCATAACGTGACATTTAGGAATTCAATTGTTGATTAATAACAGTTTGCTTCAGCATAATTTAGAAATCGCTAAATTTCACAAAATTAGGGTTGAAGCAAATGACTAAAACTTTAGAAAAGATGATGAATTTCTGGACGCGAATCATCGTCAATGGTGACAAAGAGCAGCTAGGTTTTTGCAAGGCGTGGAGAGTTGATAATTTGATTTTAATAAATAAGTAATGGTAGAGGGCATGCGTTATAGATATTTATTTGTTAAATTTGAGGACATAATTGACATTGTAAAATTAATAAGCTAATCTACTTTGGCCCAAATTAGCTAATCCACCCATGCATGGGTGGATTATAAATGGCTTTTAATACCGGGTCATAAAGATACAATCCATTTGACTCGGTATATGGGCTTTGCTACCAAACGACATAATAGCCCATATTAACATTGTCAATAGGGTCTAATACCCCCTATTAGGTCCTACCAAACGGCCCCGAACATGATCCTTCGCATCTCACATTCAGTAATAGGCAAAATTGCGAAAATCGTCCCAAACTAATCACTGATTTTAGATTTTCATCCCAAACTATTTAATTTGGCGAATTTCGTCCCGTAATTTAATATTTTTTTGGAATATTGTCCCACCATAATTATAAGATGGAATTGCGCATTTGCCGATGAATTATCACATGGCTGCTTAAGTGTCATGACATAGTAAATTTTAACATGAATAATTACAGGGGCGGATCCAGAATTTGAGTGTTGTGGGGGCCAAATTACATTAGTGAAATTCATTAAAAATAATGTCTAAAAAATATTTATGCAAAATCTATGATATAAATTTATTGTAAACAATATTAATAATACGAAATAGATGTAAACACGACTATATGAGTTCAAAATGCAAAGATGTTGAATGAAAAGTATCGAAGTTGAAAACTGCATTTTTTAGCATAATAAAATTCATCTATGATATAAATTTATTGTAAGTCTAAAATTTAATTTTGCGAACTGAGGTTCAGTTTTTTCAAGATATTTTCTTTTGAACAATGCATCAATAAAAATTTATTTTTCAATCATTGTTTTTTCAATCAATAATTCGTCACATATATTAGGAAATAAGTTTAAACTTAACAAGTAAATTAATATAAAATATTATACATTTTTTTAGAACAAATATTATACATTAGTTTGATACAACATATAAAGAATAAAAAAAAAATCATTATTAGATTTCCTTAAGAATGCAATATCAAGAAGGAATTAATTCTTTTGTTAGGATTAAAGTTCACGGCCAACCCAACTTATACATAAAAAGAAAATTTTAAGCCTATATTATTAGTATTATTAATACACATGCACATATATGATATACAGACTATGCCACTATAAATATAAATTTCAGAAATTCTTGGGGGGGGGGGGGGGGGGGGGGGCAGGGCCCCCCAATCATACAAGTGGATCCGCCCCTGAATAATTATATACTATTGTAGAGTTCGTCTCAAATTAATTAAAAGATTGAACGTCATTTTCATTAAATTAGAAATTTAATATTGGGACTAAATTCATACAATATGATAAATTATGAGACGAAAGTTAGCGAGTTGATATAGTTTGGGACGAAAAATCAAAATTAGTAATCAGTTTGGGACGATATTCCAAAAAAATATTAAATTACGGGACGAAATTCACCAAGTTAAATAGTTCGGGACGAAAATTTAAAATCAATAATTAGTTTAGGACGTTTTCTGCAATTTTACCCTAATATCATGATATAAATAGAATTGGATTCAAATTAAAATTTACGCAATGGACCGCCTTAAACATGCAATTTTCACACTCAATTTCGAGCCCATTAAAACATCTTCAGGTTTTCTTCCTAACCCTTTCAGGATCGGATTATTTATTATAATCGCATAATTGTCTTCCAGAGAAAACCCTAATCCCCGAATCCCTTGAGCTTCATCTACTTCTTCCCCCATGGACCCCATGGAAGCAATACTCGGTATTCTGCGGCTCTCTTTACATCTACTTTTTCTTTACGCAGTACTCTATCTATGTTAGTAGTTAGTACGTATACAATAATTTACAATAATAGTACGTATGTGCTGGTGATTTTCTCTACTTGTTATGAGATTTGGTTTCTTAGGTTTCTTATGGCTTTTGAGCTATTAGTTGCATAGCGTATGATGAATGGATTTTAGGGTTTTGAATGTGTTGCTCTTAGATGGTCAGAGTTTTTTTTTTTTTTTTTGGTTCTTCCCAGAGGAACTTTGATGAAACTATGATAAAGTTTGATGAGTGTTAAATTAAATAGTCATTTTATAGATATGATGGATAATTGACTGTTACACTTCCAAATTTTTGTAATAGTGCCTTTTGTTCTAAGTTTTTCTTTTAAACAGGTTTTGCAACCATGATGTATATGTTTGAGAGTTACCTTGATCTGCGACAAGACACTGCTCTTAAGTCGCCCACACTTCCGAAGCCGTTTGTAGGAGTAATCAGTCAAAAGAAGTTTGAAAAATCCAGAGCTTACAATATTGAAAAAAGGTTCTATGTCATTTCTCATAATTATGGTATTTATGATTTGAGTGGAACACCTGTTTTCCTAATAAATGTTTGGTTATTTGTATTTTAATTATGGCAGTCGCTTACATCTTGTCCACAAATTGGTAATCGTGCTTATGGACTCCTCACTTTTGTACTTTGGGATATTGCCTTGGTTTTGGAAGGTAGTTATTGCTTTTATACCTTATCTTTGTTGATCAAAACTTGCTTTTGTCATATCTTTCTTCTCACAACATTGTTTTTCCTTTATCCACAGATGTCGGGAGAGTTTTTGGTGCATGCTAACATCAATGCGGAAAATGAAATATTTCACACACTTGCGTTTTTAGCTTGTCTTATGTTTAAGATAGTGGTGCATTTTCAATTTCATTTTTTGTCCCAGTTTGTTTGGATTTGTGGTCGTTCCACATCGACAACAAATTAAGCAATTATTGTCAAACTTTTGTCTAACCGTTTGTTTTGAAATTTCTGTGCAGATTACCAACTTTGCATTTTCAGTATACTCGACTTTTGTGGTTGAAGCTCGCCATGGACTTAACAAGGTTTCTTCATTTATCCAAGCTTTTTGTAATATAATTTTGTATCTTTTCATCTTACATCCCTGGTTGTAAGTGCCTTTCTTTTATTTGATTATAGAAAACAGTACGATCATTCAGTTGGTACATCCTCAAAGAAACTATCTTCGTTATAGTGATTGGTGCACCGATTGTAGCTGCCATCATTGCTATAGTGCAGGTACTACTATCTGTAGCATTTATATGATGTTGATTAGAATATTTCAAGGGCGACATAGCATTGTTGTTTTAAGTCATTCTTTTTTAATACAAATAGTTGGACCATACTTGCCCGTTTATTTATGGACATTTAACTTTGTATTGGCTCTTGTAACGACGACTCCTTATCCAATTATTTCAGTTGGTTTCAACAGATTCAAACATGTAAGCTAGCTTTCTTAAAGCATATATATTTGTTTAACTGTACAGCCTTTTCATGATTCCTATATTTGAATGAAATATAGGCTGTTTTTGAAATAATTTTTTTTTTCGACATGCAGCTTTCATGTTGTAATCTAAGGGGCAAAATTGTGACTCTTGCTTGGGCGCTCAATTTTCCTGTGAAGAAGTTGTTAGTTTTTCCTGGGTCAGAAACTCCACGGGACAGCTATGTCAGTAAACTTGCGTTCTCGATTCCTTTCTGTAGGCGTATACTTGTTCTATTTCCTTATATATACCAGAGATTATCTAACTCTTGAAGTATGACCTTTATTGTTGATCAAGTGCTAGTTACTTCATATCTATCTCACCTTTTCTCACAGCTCGTAAATTGTTTAAATTTCATTTGCTTTTGATCTCTATTATGGTGTTATATGGAAGAAATGAAGAGAGAGTCTATGGATGCCAATTATATTGTGCAAAGAAATTGATGATTGTTTGCAAAATAAAAAACTTATTGTGTAGTGGCTGTAGAGAGGACATTGTACTGTATAATCTAGTTGAAGATAGAAATTTGGAATGAGTTGCAAATTGCTTGGGATAAAACCGATTGTTCTTCCTTGATGCATATTCATAGCCGACGCGCTATTTCTTTTGCCACCCCTACTTATTGACTTTGGCAAATCTTATATGTCAACATTTGTGTAGGCATATACTTATGGAATTTTGAAGAAGAAACGGATTGCTCTTTGTGACAAGTTACTAAAACAGGTATCTGGGCTCTCTTGTTTCAGTAATTTTTCTTTTGTTGCTCGAATAATTTGCATGTACTTGATGGATTGATTAATAATTGAAAATTCATGGGCTGATGCTTTGATTGTTTATGTTTATCGACACAGGTCTAGATTCATAGATGGTTAGTCATCAAGTTTGTGCCTTACAGGGGGATTCAATTTTAATTTATTTTACCTACATCAGTTCTCATATAAATATGATGCAAGTCTAATTTAGAAGTCGTATAACTGGATGTCAAAAATATGACATCTTTATTTTGGCATACATAATATTCATTTGTGAAGTGCTATTCCAAAAGGTATTTATGAACAATGTTGCCAGATTTATACCTTGAGGCATGAATTTGTTTTCAGAAATAATGATATGTCAGATGATATTCAGAGACATGGTTTTATCGAATCATTGTGTCAAGTTCATTCGTGTGTTCAGCTAAATTTAACGCAACTTATATCATGTATGATGGTGGTGATTTGATACTCAACTACTATTATTAGTTCAAATTTAAAATGAAAATGTGATGTAGAAATAACAAGTTCCAACGCTACGTGTTCCTGTTAGTATGTAGTGAAGTATATTGTGATATATTTCCTTGTGCTGTTGTAATTTGTAATCCAGATCTGTAAAGTTCTAAGAGTTCCTTCATGTTTTATTCATTATGGTGAAACTGTGCGAAATACTTCTGTTTTGTGGCTGTACTATTGTTTTCCACTCATTCTCTCCTTTTCAGTAGCCATTTTTCCTTTTGTGTTTGGTTCTCCTTTTCTGTAATAATTCACTTGCTGCATTCATCGTAGTGCGAAGATGATGAAATTGTCGCTGTAGTTGCCCATGAACTGGGACACTGGAAGCTTAATCATACAATGTATTCCTTCATCACAGAGCAGGTGAGTCAGCTGAAATAAATGGTGTTAGTATTTCTGATGGTGATGATTATGCTTTAGTAATGTTGCAGTGTGTAATGTGGTAATGATCCACAGTTGTGTTATGTTGTTAGCAATGTATATTTTTATGGTATATCTGGTACTTTTTTAAGAACATATGGTTGATGGTTGTCCTATTCAAATCCGAGAGTGTTCTTAAATGCCAGCTTTAAGTACTACATATATTTGGGGTGGTTTTTTTTGTTTGTTTTAGAATTCTCATGATCCATGGGCCAGAAAATCCCTTATTCAGTTATAGAAAACCAAATCCACGGGGTGTTTTTGCAATGATTGAAAGCTCCATTTGACAAATGTGAAATTTGATAAATTGCACATATGGGAATTGGTTGACGTACTTATCACATACTCCCTCCATCCCAATTTTTTTGCTCCATTTAGGTTTTGCGCATAATTTTAGTTGAAGTTTCACTTTTGTTATATCTTTAGATTTTTTCCGTCAAAAGTAGTGGTGAAGATTTATTATTTTATCTTTGCATTCTTTCTTCTATATATGTTAGTTGCCCATGCTATGGATATACTCGTTTGCATTGATTTAACGTTTTGAGTTTTCATTTTTTTTCCGCTGGAATTTAGTTGTTTAAAGAAGTCTATTATGTAACAACTGTCGTGAATATGCTGTAGAATATTTTATATGACAGCACAATATGTCATCTCTTGCACATTACTGCAATACCAGTTATTTCTCGACAAGCTACTGGCTCCATATGTCAAGTAGTTTCTCATTTGCTCTGAAAGACTAGTACATGCATAACTCCTGTCTTGATATGATGCAGATACTGACTTTGTTGCAGTTTGGAGGATGCACTCTTGTTATGAACTCGAAAGATCTGTTCTTGAGTTTTGGATTCGATACACAACCTGTCGTTATGGGGTTTATCATATCTCTGGTACTGTTTTATACAATTGATTCAAAGCTCTTAATTGAGTTGCACGTGTGCTTTGTCTTTGCATCATTTTTTTTTTAAAATTTTTTGTTAATTTCCACATGCGGGTTCGAAATGCCATACTCCAATTTGGTCCAAAGCGCTAAAACTTTTTGCATGTTTGTGTGTGTCCGTCCAACGGACTCCTTATGCATGTGTTTGTCTATTACGTGGATGCTTTAAGTGGGAGGAATGCAATTTGGGAACTCATTGTTTTGATGTTTGGCTAGTTTGTTCTAGACGCATATAATATATGTTTCGGTGATTGCAGTATGCTGTGGTGCCTCTTCAACGTCTTTTGAGCTTCTTATTTAATCATGTAAGCTGGGCATTTGACTTTGAGGTATGTAGGCCTAGAATTATCCAAGTTAAAGTTTCTTGTCTCGAAATCATCATGATGCCTGAGAAATTTTGTTTTCTATGAAGGCTGATTCTTTTGCAAAGAAGACCGGTTATGGTTCACCTCTTCGAGCTGCTCTTATCAAGCTGCAGGTAATTTACTACCATTTCTCTTTAATTTGATTGCCATGTCGGGTTTTGTGCACGTTATGTCGGATTTTGTGCATAAAGACCTATTACATACTAACAACTTCTTTGACAGGAATTGGAGGACGTTTCGTCCATAAACACTGATCCATGGTTTGATGTTTTTCATTATCCTGAGCCATCCCTCGTCCAAAGAATAGCTGCTATGGATGAATCTGATGACATTAACTAAAAGAGAGTTAGTATTTTGTTATATATAATGATGTACATAATAGAGATTGGCTTTTGAAATATTATACTTAAGTTATCCACGTTGATGTTCTGCCAGAAAAAATAAAAGTGAATCGTTCTTTTCGTCCTTTTTATGGGTCAATATTTGCACATTTGTTCCTTTTAAATTTTTTGTAGCAGACTTGTCCTTGTTATCAATAGAGTGTAACATATTCGTTCATCTTAAATTTTTTCGTAGGAGATGCATCACACTCATCAATGTAATGTAACACATTCGTCCTTAAATACAAAATACATCAATTTTCGTTCATTTTGTGATGCATTTTGGATTTAAGAGGACCGAATGTGTTATACTACATTGATGAGAGGGACGCACCTATTACGAAAAGTTTAAAAGATACGAATGTGTTAAACTATATTTATAAGAGGGATGAATATGTTACGAAAAATTAAAAGGGACGATTCTGTAAAAGTTTTTTCGTAAGAAGAACAAAAAGTGCAATTCACTCTAAAAAATAATAAGTTAATTTTAAACTCTTTTCCTTTTGTCAATGTCTCATTAGTCATATATGGATATACTAATAGTACAAAAATGTTAAATCTTAAATTTTTTGTACTATAAAACGTGAGATTGTTTACAATGAGATTTTATCAAATAGAGAACACCTTTTTCCTATTAACCCAGAATCCAATTTTATATTATTTATAAATAACCTATATTTACAAAGACAACTTCAACCTTAATAATTTGTGTGAATGGGACAGCTTTAACCTTAATAATTTCAACCTTAATAATTTCGGAAATGAAAAATTCTCTTTCTAATTGTCACTCTTCTTCGTTTTACTTCCATCATCAACCTCTTCTCCCGTTTTCTTCCATTACAATCTCTAACATCATCTTTCAAATTCTTCTCAAAATCATAATTAAATTCTTTTTATTATTCTATTATTTCATCAATTTTAATTTAGCGATCACAAATGTCAAATATGATATCTCAAAATTTGGACTCCCGAAAAGCAAGCTATAACTTTTGTCACAAGCTTTTTCAGGTTTTATGATAAGGTTCACTGCAAGATCTTTGAAAATTCATTTAAAACTTTTAACGATTTTTTTTTTTTTTTAAATTATAATAAATGGATTGTCCAAGAATATGACGTGGGTTTTTTTTTTCTCCATTAATTATTTTGGCCACCATACGTGCAGCTTCAGTTCTTCTGGAGTTGAGAAAACTTGCAATATAAAACAGCAAGATGATATATTTATTAGAAATTAGAGAACATAAACACTAAAATACTCAAATTCGCTCAAGAGATTAGTGGAGAAAATATATATGAAGCCAATCACTCTTCTATTTGATCTTATACTTTTATTGATTTGACTTATTTGAGATTAGTGGAGAAAATATATGAAGCCAATCACTCATTTATTTGATCTTATACTTTTATTGATTTGACTTATTACAAATGATCAACTACATAGGTATCTAAGAATTTACCTAACATGAACATATAGTCTAATACATGTAACCACATTTAATTTTCATACTTCCTCATGAACTAATTAAAAGACGAATTCATAGAATAATGTAAGACTAATCTAGACACTTAATTTGCTATGAACTTATCTAGATTAATGAATCTAGGGGCCGTTTGGTTGGGTGTATGGGATTAAGTTGGATTAGATCAGAGCCGGATTGAAAGCCATATTAAAAATACGTTTGATAGATTTGATTGAGTCATATAATATAAAAGCAATCAATCACAATATGTTTGGTGGAGTTATGAGTTTAGACATATAATATTATATTTTTACTAATTACTTGAACATATTATTTTAGTTAAATATATCAATTCATCGAAGCCATTTGTATAATACGTATAAGAGTATGAGTTGATCAAATTTTATTCAATGTTTTAGTTCAAATGCCTCCATGTTAATTGAAAATTGATATAGATTTTAGTTTGTGATTTATTTATGTAGAACGTGTTTTCATTTTAAGAGATTTAAGAAGAATTTATGATATGTTAAAATAGGTAATATGTAAATTTGAGGTTATAAGTGACATTTCACCGAATTCATATTCACCCGGATTAACTAATCTACCCATGCCTGGGTGGATTATAATCTATTCTCAATACCGGGTCGTAAGGATTTAATTCATTTGACCCGGTATTAGAACAATGCCACCAAATGTTGTATTAAGACTATTAAGTCATATTAAAACATATAATATGACATTATACCCCCTATTATGTCCTATCAAACGGTTACCTAGTTTATATGTCAACAGTGGAGTCAACATTGATGAAATTTGC
The DNA here is from genome assembly GCA_003313485.2 of Penstemon barbatus. Taxonomy (NCBI): domain Eukaryota; kingdom Viridiplantae; phylum Streptophyta; class Magnoliopsida; order Lamiales; family Plantaginaceae; genus Penstemon; species Penstemon barbatus. Next base: position 25,983,667 of record CM064881.1, read on the forward strand.
CGTTAGATGATCCAATCTCCACCCGATTTTGTACAGTCGTTTTTACTTGAGGATTTAGCTTAGGGAATTATCGACAAAAGATTTGCTCCGAAGATTACATATTTATCATGAGGCAATTCAGTAATTTTGAATATTTTATTTTTTGGTAATGTCCGATGTTATGGTATATCTAATGCAATATCATCATGGGATATTTTGATCGAAAATTATGGTCAAAATATACCGTTAATTATTTTTTAGCGAGTATCTAAGGGTGTATTTGGATGGGTTTTGGCCCGATCTCGCGGGACCCTTTTAAATGAGTTTTCGTTAAACCCATAAAACCATAAAAAACCTATTCAGTTACTCACACTCAAACTCTTCAAACCTATAAAACATTGATTTGACACCTATCACCTACTTTTTTCCCCAAATCTCACTATAAAAGACATTGATTTGATACCTATCACCTACTTTTTTCCCTAAATCCCAACTCAATCCAAGTGGGGTTTCAACTTATTCAAACCACAAAACCCAACAGCCAAAACAGTCTCAAAGGTTTCATCGAAACCAGCCAAACCAATTTTTTTAAACCGAGACCTGCGAAACCGAGTCAAAACCCATCCAAATAGACCCTAACATACACAATTGTTTCATTAACATTTAGTAATTGACCTTTTCTTTAAATTATATGTCTAAATAACTATCACTTCAGCGACTTTTCTCCTAATATACACAATTGTTTCATTAACATTAAGTAATTGACCTTTTCTTTATAATATATGTCTAAATAACTATCACTTCAGCGACTTTTCGGAGAAACTATAAGGTCTATTTGGATGGGTTTTGGCTCAGTTTCGCGGGTCTCGGTTTAAAAAAATGGTTTGGGTGGTTTCGATGAAACCTTTGAGACCTCATTTGGATGGGTTTTATGATATGAATAATTTGAAACCCCACTTGGATTGAGTTTGGATGTTGGGGTTTAGGGAAAAAAGTAGGTGGTGTCAAATCAATGTCTTTTTTAGTGAAATTTGGGGAAAAAAAATAGGTGATAGGTGTCAAATCAATGTTTTATAGCTTTGAAGAGTTTGAGTGTGAGTTTTTGAATAAGTTTTTGACGAACTCATTTGAAAGGGTTTTGGCTCGGTCTCGCAAAACCCGCGAGACCGGGCCAAAACCCATCCACATACACCCTATATTCCATAGGAATAATTGGACAAGTGTTGGGGGTATGATTTCATTTTTAAGTGATACTTTTTAAAAAACTAAAATTAATTTATCGTGTTTGAATCAACATAGTATATATATGGCATAAGATTTGAACTAATATATAACAATGGCAAAATCATAATAAATATTTGGCTATATGGTTTTGTATAATATTTTCGAACAAATTTAAGCTGAACTCTCTAAAGTAAAAATGTCAAAAATATAATATATTTATTCAAATATTAGAGAATTCCAAATGTGGTATCAAACTATATGTAAAAATCGAAGTTGACACATTTGATACCACAATTTAAGAAATCGAATAAATTTTGGTTCCGCCGTTAAAAATGATCGTTACGTAATGACGTGACAGTTAAGTCTTATTTGTAAAATTGATGCCATTATTTTTATGTTGACTGACAATTCTACCCTATAATATTTCAGATTAACAAAAATAACCCCACATATATTGGGGCAATGATGACCTCGCGACAAGGTGCATATCTCATTCCCTTAAATTTACTAAATGCCCTAATACTATAACATAAATTACTAGACAAGTAGTAATTGGATATACGGGTGGGAAATAACTATAATCATGATTATGATTTTTAATATTAGCAGTTAAGGGGGTATGTAATAATTTGATGTGCTTGTGATTTTTTTTAAGACGGGGAATATATAGTTATATCAATCATATATTGAATCTATTTAATTGATAACAAAGTACAAAGGATAGTATTAAATTAGAGAAAATATTTACATTCGTGGAAGTTGAATCCATGATCTTTTTGGCCATGGAGTCTCATCCTTAATCAACTATTTAAGACCTCATCGGCTTGTGAAAAATAATTTTCATTATCTAGTTTTTAGTTTTAATCACGAAATGATAGCATGATGTTTAGGTAGTATGTTGATTATAGTAGCTATATTGTGTGCAGTTCTCCACATGGATCTAAAATTAGTTTGTACTTATTATTACTTAAAGGCAATTTACCCTTCTGTCATACATAATCATAGCAAGATGTTCATTTGTATTATCAAGATGTTCATTTGTGTTATTATAAAAAGGAGTATATTGTCTTTCACTTGATTTCATATACACAAGAGGTTAAAGTGTCCATAAGAAATATCACAAGTGGTAAAATACCAATTAGTCAATATAAGAGGGGATAAAGTGTCCATTAATACATAAATTACATGGGTTTAAATGAAAGGAACATGTTGGGAAGATACGACAAAATGAGGTATCAATCGCATCTATTATAGAATGAGCGTGTGCGCGCGCGCAACACCTCCATGAAAAATGAGATAAAATTCTACTCAATTTATTTAAATTTTTATTCGTGGAAATCCAAGATATCTGATCCATAACCAAGTTTCACAGAGTTAATATAAATCATTGAAGCTAGGTCAATCCGACCGTTCAGTTAAAGATCCGTATCCCAATAAATAATAAAATATGATATTTGGTAAAAATTATTCTCTTTAGGGGTGGGGGATGATCACTAAGAAATTGCTAAGATGCAGGTATATTAATGATTTAGTGGCAAATTGGTATAAAAATTAGATTTAGGGCCTTTTTCTCCTAATTTCCTTAGTGAAGGAAGATTCATAATCGTATAAATGAAAAACATATAATGAAATATGACCTACATTTTTCTTCTTTATTAGGGGACATTTAAAAAAAATAGAGATATTCACTAATGTATTGTTTGGTTGTCGTGAAAGTAAATGAAAGTCAGTTTTTTTTTCTCCCACTTATTGTTTGGATAGCAGGAAAGGAAGTTATTATTTTCCTTCAACTTTCCTGCAGGAAAATTTTGTGAAAAAAAAAATTTCCCCACCAATTTGATGGGGAAATCCTGGGAAAATCTTGGGAAAAGTTTACATTAAATTGCAAAACACCCCTTGTACTTTGTCTAACTATCAAAATCCCCCATTTGTGATTTTTTCTTACCGAAAGCCCCTTTGTGCTTATTTATTATTAGCAAAAAAATACTCTCTCAAGTCATATAACAATTACACCCCCAAAATGGCGCAAAAGCACCCTTTTTACCCCAAAAATTATTAATAACCCCCTATTAACTTTAAAAATTGATAATAACCCCCTGTTAACTTTGAAGATTGATACAAATTCGGTGACTAAAAAATATAGAATAGCGTCAAATTAATTTATAAAAAAGTTAATATAATGAAAACGTTATTATTCAAACAATTTTTTATCAACAAAGAAAACGCAATTCATAATCAAACAAAAATATTTATCAAAAATATTATGTTTCTAAACTTTCTTAACAACCAAACAATTGCAAGAAAATAATTTTCCTCACAACCAAACATGTAGAGGAAAATTACTTTCCTTTCCTTTTCCTACAATTTTCCCGCACTTTTCTGACAACCAAACAAGTTATAAATAATCAATCTAATCTCATGATAAAGGTTGCTTTACTTAATTAGTACATAGGCTCAAATAAGTTATACAGTATTTTGTGAGAGCCAAATTAGCTTAGGTTTTATTTTTATTTATGCCAACACATTTAATTGATCCTAGACTTTGTACTTCAAGGGCATTTTTGTAAAATCCTCTATACATGCTTTTTGGCAAGGTTTTACAAGGGTTTAAGCTCGTTTATGTCAAAAAAGATAAAACTTTTTAATTTCCTCCATTTTCACCTATTAGCTTGGGAGAAACACAATGTTTGATTTTATTATCAGTCGATTCCTGTCTGAATTCCCACGATTCCAGCGAATAGTACGTCGCCGCACTGACAGTGGCGGAGCTAGACAAGTATTCTAGGGGGGGCAAATTTTTTTTTATAGCAAACTCGATAGCTTTTTGAAGTTATGATAGTATAAGAAATTTTTATTTAAGATAAAGTAACACTATAATGTTATCCAACATAAGATAAAAAAAATATACTAGCAATTGTTTTATCCAACAAATGATGAAAAAAATCTACCGGCAAGTTTGTTAAGAGTCTATTAAATATACGGTTAAAAATATTTAGGAATTAATAAAGTACAAAAAAAAATTATCTTACTTAACATGCGTTACAATAAATTAAATAAAAAGAGGAGAATGTTCAACATGAAGTTACAATAAATTAAATAAAAAGAGGAGAATGTTCAACATGAAATTCGAACTCTGGTCCTAAAACTAAAAGAACAACTTGACTTCCCTAACCATCAGGCCAAATTTCATGATTTCTTTTTTAATGCAAATAGTATTTATATATATTATAGAATTTTCTTTTGGGGGGGGGGGGGTGGTTGAGGGGCTACCGCCGACCCCCCAGCCCCTGAATAGCTCCGCCACTGCGCACTGAGTACTTCGACGGGTAAACTTTAGTTTTCTTTTGCATTTTAAATCAATTTTTATTTTTTATTTATTTTGTGGAGTAATATCACTGTTGTTGAATGAACCCATATATTTGTGTTTGAGTTTTTGCTTTCCTGTTTGGTGAAAACATTATAGCTCTTTGTGCGATTCCAAGGTTTTGTATCATGCAATTTTATTTTATTTTTCTTGTTGCATTTTACATTGATTGATTTATTTCTTGTATGGGAGAATGGTTGAAGGAGCCGAAGTCTTGGATATTTAGATTTGGTTTTCTTTTCTTTTTTTTTTTTTTGGGAGAAAAAATTGAAGGAATTTTTGTACGATCCCAAGGTTTTGTTTTCATGCATTTTAGACTTGCACTCTAATAATTATTTATTGTAAATGCTCCTAGATAATGGTGAAATACAAAAATACCCCTATGTGTTGTCTAATTATAAAAAGAAATTTGTGTTATTTTTATTACCAAAATCTCCCTTGTGCTAATTTTATCTAGCCAAAAAACCCTCCCAAGTCAAAATGATAATAATACCCCCACCAAATGATGCCAAAAAAAAAAAACCTTATTTACCTAAAAATTGGAAATAATCCCCTCACTAACTTTCGAATGGGGTCTTTTGCTAATAAAATTAGAACACCGGTTGATTTTGCTAATAAAAATAACAGGGGGAGTATGTTTGCATTTAGCATCTTGGATAATTATATGCTATATCTAATATTCTTTGAGGCATGTCATTGTAAATAATGTAAATACTGCAGATTTTCTATTTTGGTTAAATAAGTTTGTGAGACATTGTACAATTGTTTATAATTTACTTTCTTTACATTAAGTGTTTTACCTCTTTTCGAAAATAATGTTTACCTTTTCGAAAAGTTACTATTTTTTGAGTTGAGTCATTGGCACTTTGCACCCTCCAATTCTACATTTATCATTTTGCACCCTCGAACTCAAATAAACGTAGCATTTTGCACCCATCGCCAGTTTTCAGCCAAAATTCCCATTGGGAAACATGTTGAATTGTTTAGTGCAGAACCATCACCAATTGTATCAACTTCAAACATATAACTGCAGAATTACTACTACTGAATTTAATGATGAAGCCCTCATATTTCTAGCCGTGAACCACATTAGTTCCCCTGTTGGTGCATCCAAGAAAAGAAGATCATCATCCTCTAATTCCTCTTCATCTTCCAAAATCCACGGAAAAACTCCTCTCCGTAAGAACACGTTTCTCTTCTCCCTCCAACTCACCAGACGTTATCCAAGAACACAACCTCTCAGCCGTACATTATCCGAACGTGCTAAATATAATAGTACTATTCAAACTACATAAACTCCATTTGGGTCTTTCATCAATGGGCAAACCTTCAGTTGTTTCACTTCTTTGTCTGGTGGTGGTAGTCAGCTTGATCATCAGCCCCTCAAGTACACACTCTCACATGAAAACACCAAGATTAACAACTTATCGTCAAAATCATCATCGATTCTACACCATTCGGCCACTGCCTCTCCGTCCCACTTCATCTGCACCTCCAATTCCATCTCAGATGGTGGCTGCTATAACCAGGCCGCCATGCCCTCCAATTGCTAATAAATAAACTAAAAAACCTTTGATATTATGCTAAAAAAAAGTCTGATATTTTAGTTTCAAAGTAATTTCTCAATTACATGATTTACCAACCCTTGCGCTTGTTCAGTTCCAATGTAATTTATTATTAGTTATATGTTTAACTCATGACTGGATAGTGAAATTTGTTGTTCCGATGGGAGTTTTTGTTGGAAACTACACAGGGTGCAAAGTGCGGCGTTTATCAGAATCATAGGGTGCAAAGTGCCTAATTTACTTATTTTAAGGGTGCAAAGTGTCAATGACCCTTTTGAATTACAATAATTTCATATAAACTACCACTGTTTTAATTTTATTCTCAATGTGATCAGATTCCGACCGGACTTATGGGATCCACTTGCGGATCGTTTAGATGCTACATCCATTGTCAGAATGGGTTGAACTTGTTTGTGGTTTCAGCAGAACTTGGTGCACAACAGACTCCTGTGGAGGACAAAGCTATTGACTCAGCTTCAACTTGACTACATGGTTATGGCAGATGATGATGAATTCGACTGGATGTCGAATTACTTGGCACATGGTAAATGTTGTTAATATAATGGTCCATAAATAATTATTATGTGCTAAAAATTAATTAATGTAATGTAATTATTTCAGAGGGAGTTCATTCATTTTCATATCGTCAGGCGGATTCGCATATAGGTGAGTTCACATTATTGATTAAACTTATTTAAATCCATTTTTCGAATGAATCCACATTATTTCACAACTCAATAATGTTATCTAACTTTGTTTGATTGAATGAATAGAGTGGAGGCAAACATGAGGATTTCTAGTCGACTCACTTACGTTGTATGTGAGTGAGTCACTAAATGGTCCACTTTTACCTCCGGAGCAGGGTCTTGAAATGCTGAATTTGAAAGAATGTTGTCGTTTTCTGGTCGTTGATGTAATGAATTTGGTGTGGGTGGCAGGTAATTAAAATATTTATGCAGTTCATTGTATTAATTATTACCTACCCCTGATTCTAACTATGCACAATTTTTGAATATGTTCATCTTACGAAGTGCTTTATATGCGGCTGTGATGGTGAGTTAATATGCAATTCTCTCTTTATTTTATTACTTAGAATTTGTTGATGATGATATATTGTTGTTTCTTATAGGCTTAGTCATTGTACTAGTTGTAAGGAATATAGGATTATTTCTTTCGGTGTGAAATAGTTGAGTTATAAGATTATTTTGCTTCTCACATTGTTTTGTTTATGATAAAATAGGTGGTTGTTTCTAATTTTGATGTTAAAGCTAGTCCTAATTTTGAGGTTAAGGACAATGATAATGTTGTTAAAGTTAGAGAAACAAGAGGTAGGATAATGACAATGATAGTGTTGTTAAAGTTGGAGAAATCAGAGGTGTGATAAGTCTTGGATGCTTTACAAAGGTAATGACTACCTTATTTATACTACTCAACTCCCCTAATAGATGGTTGATATTAACTTGATCTAATGGTTAGGATTCTACATCGATCTAGAAATTTCCTGTCAACGAAAATATTCTACTCTATTACATTCTATAAAGTTCTTAGTGGGAAAGGAGATTCAAACAAGAAGATAAAATACAAAAACCCACATACAAAATTCAACATTGCAGTACCTTGTATAGAACTTACTTCAGCTTGGAGATAGAGGGGATCAATATCAAACAGAAAATACAGGGCCAAATCAACCTCTTGCACACTTACATCACCAAGTTAAAATGGAGCCAGATATTATTTATATTACCACAAAAAAAAAAAAAAATGGGGAAGTAGAGAAATATGTACGGGGAAGATGTAGTGTAATTTCATTGTAAATAGAGACGAAATCATAGCTCAATCGGAAGTGTTCGTACACAAAATTAGGGAATAACGATGTTTTTGAGAAGGAAGATTTGGAAAGAAGGAAACGAGAAGGGATTTTTTTTTTTTTTTTTGTAGAATGATTGAGAAGAAGATTGGGGAATTTAAAAGTGAAGGAATGGTGAATTGGTCATAACTTCATTTCCCTAACAACTTGTGTAGCCGGTTACATGTTTCAAATTGGACATGTGTCACTCTCAGAGTGATGAACATTATGGAGGTCGAACAAGGCCGACCTCCTTGGAGAATTTCTGAAATTTACCATTTTGAGAAATACAATTTTAAAAGTAACTACTTTTTGAGTTACACTAATTTATAAGTATTTGTTTTTATGAAGTTGACTGCATATAAACTACCACTTATTTTATTCTCATATTCCAAGTGGACTTATGGGATCCGATAGCAAATTATTTAGAGGGGACATCTATTGTTAGAATGGGGAAATCTTGTAAGTGGTTTCAACAAAATTGGGTGCAAAATAGTCTCATTTGAAGGGAAAGCTCTGGAGCAATTTCAAATTGCCAACAATATTATGGAAAATGATGATGAGTTCGACTGAATGTCCAATTACTTGGCCAATGGTAAAATTTAGATTGCTTAATGCTCTATTAAGTAATTATTATATGTCAAAAATTAATTAATGTAATTATTTTTGAGGATATTCATAGGTTGTCGGTTCATCAAACGAATTTGCATATAGGTGATTTCACTTTATGGATTAAACTTATTTAAATCCACTTTACGAATGAATTTATAAATGATAAATTCGACAATCCACATTACTTTTCAACTCAATAATGCTATTTAACTTTGTTTGATCGAATGGGTTGAGTGGGAGCAAATATGAGGTTCGACTCACATAAGTTGTATGTGAATGAGTTACTAGATGTTCATCTTTTAGCTCCAAAGCTTGGTCTTGATATGCTGCTGTGAAATGACCGTTGTTGTTTTCTAGTCCACGGATTAATGAATGGGCTATGGGTAGGAGGTAATTAAAATATTTATGCAATTCATTGTAGTAATTGTTTACCTGCCCTGACTCTCAATCTACAATTATTTGAAGATGTGCATGTTACACGGTGTTATGTATGCAGCTGAGATGGTGAGTTAATATGCAAAGTAAATTTATTTTATTGTTTAAAATTTATTAATGATGATATTTTGTTGTTTTCTTATAGGCTTAGCCATTGTACTAGCTGTAAGAAATATTAACTTAATTCTTTCGGACTGAGTATCATGAAGGGCTTTAGGAATATGAATGGCTAGTTATGGGTCGTGAAGTTGATGGGAATGCAGTTTCAACTGTTGTAGTGGACTTTAACTACTTTCAAGATCAATCAACACGTGGTATGATTAATTATTTAATAATTATTTTAGAGAAATATAATACTAAGAATTTTTGTTTGTTTGTTTTGAAATGGATAATACTAAGAATATAATCAAAAGTTAGTTTTATTATACTTCAGGGATTAACCAGGCATGGCGAGGGCTGTCAAAAGAAATCGCAACTAGGAAAGCTCCTCATGGTGTTGTTGTACACACCTAAGGGAGGATATGTATACTATTGCATCATTCTCTCATACTCATTATGAATCATGTATATGAAAGTCTATTCATGGTGATTATGACCATATTCTATGCTACATCTACGCCTTTTTTATGAACCAATCCACAAAATCTTTTTTTTATAGGTCGGAAGATTATTGCTCGGAGTTTCAGAACTGGTATACTTTTGTTTTTGATAAGGAAAAACCGGATTACTTGCTAGTAATATGTTTTGTGTGCTAAAAATATTGTTGAGATGCTAGAAATGTAAGATTATTTATTTTTGCAAATTTTCTTATTCATTTGCCTTGTTACTTTCTTGTTTTTAATAATGGAGCTCTAGGTAAACTTAACAATGCAAAGCCTGTTATCATTTATCATCTTTATCAGTCTTGTATATTTCCATCCAAGCATATCATTCAAAGTTAACATTTGCATTACTATGATTTTGGCATCCACCTCAACAACCAACCTGTTGAGGCCTCTTCACAATGAATTTCTAGGCCCCTTACTATTTTAGTTTTCCATGTTAGTTCATGTGGTTCTAAAACTCAGACGGTACTCTATTTTCTTATCCACACGTACAAAATCCCATTAATACTTAAAGAACTCGTCCGCCTACTAATCTCACTCAGTTGAAAAACCACACCTATGTATATTTATATATTTTGAAAAAAAAATTATTTCATATTATATGCAGAAGAAATCACATTACATGCTGGTTAGGTGCTAAATTTACTTCTTCTTTGCTAAAACATGACTTATTATTACACACAAGGTGATGAGGAATGGGATGGGAGTAGAAATCGTTGCATTCCGATGAAGTCATCAAGTCCTCGAGAATATTTATAGGTAACGTGCCCGCTCCGACCTTTTGAATGTTTTGGATTAAGAAGTTCAACTATTATGATATGTGTTGAACCCCACTATTTGTTGTGTTGTGAGCGTTTTTTTGAGAAATATTATGTTGTGAGTGTTGCTGGGGTCAGATTTATGTGAGATATATTTCCATTTCATTTCTATGTTTTACTGCATATTAAGATTTCAATGTGTGATTCATATGTTTCAAAATCATTTGTGATGATAATGTGTAACCCATGTAAGTCTCTTCAATAACCTAGGTCCCAGTAACATATTGGAGACTTCTAATCTCGATGAAGACTGATTCATATTAGAGGAAATAGTTCATTACTATTACATTTAGGTAGTATTCGATTTCCCCAATTTGGGCAAATACACTCAAGAATAGTGATTTGAGATGAATCCACTCCAACCTAATTGTGCACAAGCAACACGAAGAGTTAGGAAGCGGTCCATCGTAGCTGGACATGAGTTGAAAGAGTTGGTTGTCAATGGATGGAAATCGGATAATGCATTTTGGGCTGGTTACCTCCAAGTTTTAGGAATTGCTTTGCATGCCAAATTTCCGGCATTTAGATTAACATTGAAAAATATCAATTTCAAGATAATTGTGTGGAAAAACATATATGGTCAAATATGCTTGGATTGATGAACATAAACGATCTTGGGTTTGATTCGAATTTAAATATAATACTAGTTGAAAATGACGATGTTTTGGAGAAATATGTCAAGGTATAAGTTTTAGTTGATCATTCAAATTTTTTGTGATCATATTGAGCCATATACATGTTCACATATGTTTATTTAATCTAAGGAAATCATCATAACATTGTTTTATTACATTGTCTCTCTCAGGATGATGAACATTCGGGAGGTCGAGCAAGGCCGAACTCGTTGGAGAATTTCATAAATTTATCTTTCGAGAAATACTATTTTAAGAGTTACTTCGTTTTGAGTTACAGTAATTTATAAGTTTTTGTTTTTATGGAGTTGACTACATATGAACTACAGCTTATTTTATTCTCAGATTCCAAGTGGACATATGGGATCCGATGACAAATTATTTAGATGAGACATTCATTGTTAGAATGGGGAGAAAAGTTCCTGGACCAACTCCAAAACATGATATACCGGCAATTCTGTTTTCAAATTATTTGGTGCAAAATCATTAGGGGCCAACTCCTCCACGATATTGATTTCCGATTGCTCGCCAAAAATGATTTCAAGATCGTGTCAAATTCTTTCTCCCTCAATCATGTATGCTTCGCCCAACCTATTATCCTATTGTTGATAAAATATAAATGAAATAATATTAAACAATTTAGAATCTACTATGGATTAATGAAAAATATATGAATGCATAAAATACACACACACACACACACATATACTTAACCATGCAAACTCTATTCCAAATGTCCTTGTCCTCCACAAAAACCATGTTTTTCTCCTGATCAATCCACACACCCGAAGTTGAAAAACTGTGATTGTAGGCGTGGGTTGGTAGGTGTCATGAATGGTAAAATGATAAATAAAAACAAAACCACAAAAGCTAATGGTATGCTATGTTTTGGCAAGGAAAAATGGACAATGAAGTTTGGCATTTTATAAGCAAGAAAACCTTCAATAATTTAGTCAAGGGTCTTTTTTGTGGAGATTATCTGCATGAATTTGTTTGCTTGTTGCCTGTGAGATTGAATTTGATAGACATATTTTAGCTTATATCTCACCTTTAAAATGAATTGTTACTGCCCATGATGTGTTGAATAGTTAAGATTCTCTGAAATGTTATGGTATATCATGATAAATATTGAGATTCCCTGATAACGATATAATAATTTCAATATATGAAAAAAAAAGGAACATCATATATTATTTGAGAACATTAACCAATGACATACCAATTGAAGGTAGGAAAATGATAAAATCACAGCTCATTTTTATTGGATTATTGCATTTTTGGTGCCACAACTACAACTCGCTGACATTTCTACCTCATATCTTTTCAGCCTGGAACATTTGGTGCCACAACTTTGACATCGGTGACAATTTTGTAGCCAATTGAGGCCCAATTCCAAAATAGGCCCGAAATCCCCCTTGTACGGGCCAATTGAAAGGGTTAAATCTAATGTTGATGCTTCCAATCCAAGATGGTCAATATCCATCTATACCTATGCCCATCGTAGATAAGATTGAATAATTAATGGCAACGTAGCTCCTAAACTAAAACAAGGTCATATGTAATTTAACTGTTTGGTTCTTTTTATTCCCGATTTGTTTTAAATGAATAATTAAATCTTACAATTATATTCAATAATATATATACTCTTGAAAAGCACTCAAAATGTCAACCTATGATTTACAAACAATCAATGATATATGCAGAAATATGAATGTGCAACAATCACAAAAAAAATCAATAACTAACGAATACTAACTAAAATGCAATTAAATCTTTGATCATTTGAGTCTATGGGCATATATCCCAATTTTGGCAGGTTTAAACATACGAAATCCAAAATCATGATGACAATTACACCCCTTTCCCTAATTTCGAAAAACCTCCGCTCAAATCAATTCATGTATTTTTTAGTTCTATATTAGTCTAGTACCATTAAAAAATCTAGAGAAAACACCATGCCACTATACCGCCCTTTTCTTTGCCATATTTTATGAAAGTCCCTGTAATAATTCATACTAGCACAAAAAAAATCTCACTTTGCCATGATGACAAATATACCCCTTGTCTTTAATTTTCGAAACCCCCACTCATGTAATCTACTTATCCACCCACCAATAATTGACAATAACAAGAAAAAACTTCAAATAAAATAAAATCCTTTAGAAAATATCATACCAATGGATAAGGAAATGAATCTTGAAATAAAAAAAAATAAAATAAAAAGTAAATAACTCTCTTACCCTCGATGCCCCAAATATCCCCACGATTAGAAATTCGATTAGTCGTCGGAGCCAGAATGTCGTTGAAGATAGGGCCGGTCCAACACACCAGAGGGTCTAGGTGAACTTTAAAATAGACCCCCATCTTTTTTCAAAAAGAAAACATGTATTATTAAAATTTATTTCCTTAATGTAAAGATATATAGTATTTAGCATTTACATGTTTTTTAAATTTGTTATAGATAGATAAAAATATAAATCAACTTAATTTTTTATGAAATTCATCATTAAATTGAATAATCTCAAGAGTTCTAAAAACCTTATTTAAGTTTATTTTATTCAACTTACATCTTCAACTCTCTCACACATAAAACAGCTTCCATTCAAATTCACCTACTATTGGAGGCTGCTTGAGAGGGAGGTTCTTAACAAACTTTCACAAAAGCAACCATTCTTTAAATTTACTCTTCTCTTGGAAAATAAGTGCAGTGCAGAATATGATCCTCCCAATTTTAAACCAAGTCTCATAAGCATGTATCAGTACTCTTTCAGAAACATACCAAGACACTAAGCAAAATATTGTAAAACTTATTCTATAATATCAAAATGTCATAACCCACCAAAAGATTATGATGACACCAATAAGAGTAAGGCATGAACGTTACCAAGTTTTTATGGGTGTCCCATATGAAAATCTTTGAAGCGTGAGAGCATAATGGAGGTGCGACTACTTGGAGCACGCCGTGGCTGGGTGCTCCTTGTAGAATTCGGACGAGAGGGAGCGGGAGCACTCGTCGGAGAAGAGTTGATTGCTGATAATTCTTCTCCAGTCACGGTTGAAAAGCATCACCAAAAGACATTATATATATAACATCTTAAAATTTTATAGTAATACTCATAACTTTATAAATTACCTTGCAATATGCTTATAGGTAAACACATCCTTTCATTTTGACGGTGACGGTGCATGCAAATTACAACAGTAATTGCTGCTGCACATGCCATAATTAAAATGAATGCTACTATTGCCCTTAGTTTGTTGTTTTGCATCACCACTGCTGATGGGCTACTTGTGGGCGGATATCTAGGACAATAGCACACGTTTGCTTTGGTGCTGAAGTCATTACGGCTGATCCTGAAAAATGTAACAACGATTTTTATTTTTATTTTTATAATTTACTTAAAATGAGTTGATGTATTCCAAACTAAAAATAAATGAAGTTAAACGAATTAATTAATAGTGTATTAGTTGAAGAGGAACTGAGGATTTACAATATTTAATCTTATCTTATGTTCTCATAATGTTGATTTGAACTATTCTATTTTTGGTGTTGGATTAATAGTGGTGACTGTCTGACTGATTGAGGTACAACTAGAGAACACTAAGAAACATCGATTTAATAAATGGTTATAAAAAATGATCTTTTTAAATTATATATGCCCTTAAAAATATAGGTAAACAATAAATTAGGTCAAATGATTGCTTTATTGTAAGAGCATATATAGTTTTGATAAATACTAAGAAATGAAATTTTTAACCATGACATCCCGAATCAACATATATGTAGCATAAGAAATATATGCAAATTACATGCAGGGCTTGAAATAATTAGTACAATTCATTATTGAAAAAAAAATGAGATTACATAAATAGAATCTACAAATGTGACATTTTGTTTGAAGACTTATGGGTGACGGGGAAATGCGTTTGTTTGTTGTAATTGGGCTGGGCGGTAAACTTATGGGTGGGCTCCCACAACAGTAGATTTGGGCTTGAGGGTATCTTGGTCTTTAATTTCTGCGTTCGTGTAGCTTTTGGCACATGAGATTTTGGGGTCTAATCATTTGATGATGGGACCGGTTAAGCCAGTTAATATTCCAAATCCATATATATATTCAGTGTTTATATATTTATACAATAATCATAATAAAATTTTGATTAGAGGGGAAAGTATAATATTAAATTAAACTCTAGAATTGTAATTTTTTAAGCTTAAGCCCAAAACTTGAATTTAATTTTTTTGCTGGGTACGTACATATTTAAATTGTGACTAAAACAATATAAGAAGTCATAACGTTAAAGGTACATAAATTAAGGACTATATTGCAAATACAGCAGTGACACAAAAACAAATTAACTTGAGTTAGTTACATTTCCCTCCAAATCTCCAAGCAAATTAAACAGAAAGAACAGAAGTTGTATATATGTATGTATACATGTATGTAACCATATGCGGCGGCTAATTTCTCTTTTATATATATAATACAGAAGAGAAATTGGAAAACTCTGTCGTCTCTCTTAATTTCCTTTCCGCCTCTCTCTCTCCAATCCATTTCAGTAGCTAGCTCCATAACTTTTAATTTTGATATGGGGGTTTCAAAAGAAATTGAAAAGAATAAGAAAAGAAAAGATTGCAGGGTGCGCCCCCGTCGTCGTTTTAGGCGTTTCATGCAAAATCCGAGAACCGGGTTCTTCCGTTGTCGCAGGTGTCGGATCCCAATCGCATCATTCCAACATTTTCTCTGGCCATTCAGATTTCAATTGCCTGTGCCTGTATGTATAATTGTACTCGCTCGCTCGCTCTGTTTTTCTTACAATCTTCCGTTTTTATTGAATTATTTCTTCTCTCCATTTTTAATCTCAAATATTTTAATTTCAGTATGATGGAATCAGACTTTGGTTTTTACTCTTCAGCAATGTGTAAGATACATAAAAGTATTGTATTTAATTTAATTTGTCTTTTTACGATACAATTTTGGAAAAATATATAATATTTTTTATAATAATTAATATTGGTGTTTTAATTATACATGTTAAATATTTACGCAGGGTCAATGTGTTCTTGCATGGAATGAATGTACTCATAGTAATAGAGGGAATGGGAATTCAAGTTCCAGCAAGATTTATCTCCTGCTTCAACTGTCATATGCTACTGGGAGTGAAATTTGTATTTATTTATTTATTTATATATTTTGTCATTTCTTTCTACTTAATTTAAATTTATTTACATAAAATGTTTTTTTTTTTTTTCAGTTGTACACAAGAACATACTTGATAAACTCGTAAGTTAATTAATAATTATGCTCTAGCTTGAATTTTGTAATTAATCTCTTCATCAATCAATATTTAGTATATATGTTTTTGGGTTTTGGCAGGACATTGCTGCTGATCTGATCTGATCTGAACAGGAAATTACCAAATGTACTATCCAAAATAATTTGATCCAATATTTCCATCAAGTACGTACTCCGTACGTTTTGATCATACTTAATATTTGTTAAAGACACAAGTGTACAACTTTCTTGAGATATTAATAAGTGTCTATCGTAATATTTCTTAATGTGTAACCAATTTTATTCAATGTGTAATCTCTTGATCTATGTTTTGATATTTGTATGTCCTATCTGCTGAAATAATAAATGAAGATATAATTTTAAAAGAAAAGTTTGGTAAAGTTTATCGATTTTTCAATTTATTTTACTAGAAAGTTGCACGTCTAGTTAATTTCATAGATACATTTTATAAATGAGTAACAATAGCGTTATTATGTCAAAAAATAGAGTAAATTATAATGATTGATATCAAATGCATTTTTCACAAGTTACTTTTTTGTATCAAACTTGTTAACAAAAATAAGAAATACGAAAATATGGTAGTCGAATTTGTGTTCCAATAAACTCTCGATCATCATGTTATTAATTTTAGCGGAACACTTCTTGGTAGACGAATTTGTGTTTTAATAGACTCCCAAAAAAATCTTTTTGTTCTAATATTGTTCATAGACCATATGTGACTTCTTTACTAATAAATTAAGAATCTTTAGATCTTTAATTAATAATTGAAAAACACCACGAAATTGAACCATCTGAACTGTTTAAAATTTAAATGCATTTTAGTTTGCACAACCTTAACCTTTGGAACAATTACAAAAACTGCCCCTTAAATTTTAGCTATGATGCACGGATACTTCAAAGAATTATAAAATGCCGTGTCGGATACTTCTCCGATACGATACTCCTCGGATACATATTCGACACTCCACGTGGCGTGTCGGTAAATATAATTAAAAAGAGAAAATGACACACGTATCGGATACTTATTTAGATGTATCCAACATATTTCAAATTTCAAATTTTGCTAAGCCGCCACAATTCGACAAGAACGATGTAAGAAGTCAAACCACGTTTTGTATTATATACAACTGCAATACAATATACTTTGTCTATAACGGGACATGTTTTATATTACATAATAAAACAATGAACATGATGTATAATTAATAGTATTAAATTACTAAATAATTTTTTTTTCTAAAAGTTATGCAATTTAGTACTTGTCGGGGCAAGAACATCAGTTTGCGTAATTTTGGGGAGAAAAGTTGGAAAGTTTAAAATTATTGGGGTTGATGTGCGAAAGTCGTTAAATCATAAACGTAACAGGAATATTCAAGAGAAACACTTATTGAAAAATGCGTAGAGAGAGTTGGTTACGTTTTCCCACCAAAAATACGAGCAAAACTGAATCTGTATGTAATCTGTATGTATAATTATATTGGTTATTAAATTCACTTCATAACCCCCCCATCCCCCATCATATAATTACTTTCGTAATAATTCAATCAAGAATTAGAAATTAAAAAAAGAAAATTCTACTCTCTGTTTTACAGAGTACGTACCATTATAAAATTCAATCAAGAATTAGAAATTAAAAAAAGAAAATGCAAGATATTACCATGTGTTATGCTAAACCTGTAAGAAACTACCCTGTGAAATTTTTATTGCGCCAAACTTCTTTGTGTTTTCAAAAATCCTGCAAAAAACACACAATTTGTAAAAAATAGGTCGTTTTGGATCGACATTTTTCAAGAAATTATTTTAAAATTATATCACGTGAAGTTGTAGGGACCGACTTGAAGTGTTTTAAAAATTATTTCTTGAAATATGTCGATCCAAAACGACTTATTTTTTACAAATTGGATGATTTTTGCAGGGTTTTTGAAAACACAAGGAAATTTGGCGCAATAAAAATTTCACAGGGCAGTTTCTTGCAGGTTTAGCATAACACAGAGTAATATCTTGCATTTTCCCTTTTTTTTTTTAAAGTATGCATATTTGATTATTTATCAAGGTATTACAGAATTAATTCGGTTAGTCGGTTTTAATTGGTGATTAGGGATTAATTTTACAGAGTACGTACCATTATTGATTGTCTTTCTTGAAGAAAATAAAAATAAAAATACCTAAGACTCATATAAGTAAAGAAATTAACTAAAAATAACAGTAAAAATATTCTACAATATTTCCCCTCAATATTCTGTCCAAAACACTCATGCATCACATTTTGATACTTGAAAGAAAATCTCTAGTCAAAACGATTTAATAAATGTGCTGAACAATTTACATTTTCCTTGGGTATCTTGGTTATGTTTATCTAGCATATGCTTCACCTTGAGTATAATTGCATAAAATGTTGTTATAGTATTGAGTTGTAATCAGTCAAAAGAAAATAAAATGTTGTTCGAATTCTACAGCAATTAATGGGAATCTAACACTTGGTATTTTTTTTAAAATAACATATTAATGCGTAGAAGAGGGGGAAAATGCATATTACTACCCTGTGATATCAGAAACCTGCAAAAAACTATCCTGTGAATTTTTTTTTGCACCATATTTATTTATTTGCCCTCCAAAATTATTTTTAAAGAGTTATTTTAATGGGTAATTTTTCTATTATATTCTTAATCGTACATACATATCACATTATTATATATTAGAGGGAATATATATTGATTTTTTAAGGGAGTGACAAAACTACCCTTGTTTTTTTACTTGAAATTGATTGAGGGTACCAAGTGAAATATAATATATATTTTGAGGATGCAAAGTGTAATTGATTTTTTTCGAAGGTGCAAAGTGCCAAATTCAAATCATTTCCAGGGTGCAAAAAGCATTTTTTTTATTGGAAATGGGGCAAATTGGCTGCCCTATTTTGTTTCAACGGGCAAAACTCTTTCTCACGTGCCCACCATGTATTTTTTTCTTTCAGCCCATCAAGACTTAATTGACACATGGCAGTTCCTTTTAGTAAACTAACGGAATTGCCTTTTTTGAAACGACTGAGTGAGAATTGGTGTGATTTTTTGAATTTTGGTATGAATATTGAAAATTCTCTAGTTCTACGGTACCGAAATTGAATTTTTGCCGCATTTTAACCCCCTCCTCATGAAAGTGTCCCACACACGCTCCAAAATGCGATTGCGACATTGTTTTGATATGAAAAATGACTAATTTAACCCTACATTCACAAAATTTAATGGGCAAACTGGTATTTTACTAAACTACGTTGAGAGAAGTAACAATTTTGCTACTTCTGCTAGGCCGTGATTTTGTTGATGTGGTCCAGCAAACGTGGCCCTAACTTTTAGGGGCTAAACAGTTAGATTTTAACGATTGAAAGCTAAACGTGGAAAAAGGGTGTTGGAACGTGGGGCCAAACTATCCCTACATAATGGAAACTTCGCCTTTATATGATATTGTCTGATGAGCATTTTACCTCCCTATGATATTATCTAAGAGGCACTTTACCCACCCTCCTTTGAAAATGCAATCACTAAGAGGAATTTAATGTGCTTCTTTTACAGAATCAGGGAAGCATTTTATTCTTTTATTTATTTAAGGAGAGAAACTTTGTTCTTTTATTTATTTATTAAAGGAGAGAAACTCTCTTTTAACTGTAACACTGGGTTGTAATTTACTATTTACTCCCCTAAAATTTTTTAAACAATCTTCGAGGTCCAGTTCTTTAGAAAATAAAATGGAAATGAATGGCTACGGTTCAAACAAAATTCATACTAATACTCTCAAGGGATCCTCTAAGATGTTTGTTAATGTATTATTTGATTATCGGGAAAGTGAAAAAAAAGTCAATTTTTTTTCTCTATATGTTGTTTGGATAGCAGGAAAGGAAATTAATAGTTTCCAGAAAAAATTTGTGAAGACAAAATTTCCCCATCAATTTGATGGGAAAATCCTGGGAAAATTTTACAATAAATTGCAAAATACCCCTTGTACTTTATCTAACTATCAAAATCCCTCATTTGTGATTTTTTCTTACCGAAAGCCCCTTTA
This sequence comes from Penstemon barbatus, assembly GCA_003313485.2. Lineage (NCBI taxonomy): Eukaryota > Viridiplantae > Streptophyta > Magnoliopsida > Lamiales > Plantaginaceae > Penstemon > Penstemon barbatus. The sequence continues at coordinate 26,004,094 of CM064881.1, forward strand.
TTTATTATTAGCAAAAAAATACCTTCTTAAGTCATATAACAATTATACCCCACAAATGACGCAAAAACACCCTTAAACGATTACTTGTCTGAAGCTTAATTAAATTAAATCACTTGTACCCAAATTTGGTCGTTGATGCCGCAAACATTGATGTGAAGAACTATGATGAATCTGGCCATCCCCTTTAGCTTGATTTATGTTTCTCCAGTAAAATTGTTGTCCGCCAGTGAAGGCTAAGAAGATAAACAATTACATTTTTTTTTTTAAAATTTGAAATTCCTTTTTTTTTATTTAATTATATAAAATAATATTTTAACTTAATTTTAGAAAATAGGCAGTGACATTAAGATATTTAATGATATCCAATTATGTTTGAAAAATATAAATAAATTATAAGGAAAATATGTATTTATATTTTATTAACAAATAAATTAACATTTGATTTACTATTTTTAATATTTTTGTACTTGAGTTGATAAAAAATCGAATATTATGTTAATGAATTTAATCTCATAGTCTCATTAATTCCTCCGTAAATTAATAATTAGTGAAAATTGATTTTTATGTCACAAGTGACCCCAACCGAAGAAATAAATCTCATAGCATCATTTGCCCCTACAAAAATCGATAATTAGTGAAATTTGACTTTTTGGTCACAAATGATCTCAAACGGAGAACTTAATTTTGTAGTATCATTAACCTCTCTATAGATAGATAATTATTGAAATTTGATGTTTTTATGTCACAAATTACCCCAAACGGAGAACTTAATCTCGTTGTAGCAACGCCTCTATAAATCCATTATTAGTGAAATTGGTTTTTTTTTTTTTTTGTCACAAATTACCTCAATTGGAGAACTAAATCTTGTGATATCATTAACCCCTCCATAAATCGATAATTAGTGAAATTTGATGTTATTGATATATATTTAAATCATGAAGGACTTAGTGTAACCAGCTAATAGACAATTTGATTGCAATAATGACCGAATCATTATTTTTTTTTAAATTATCGATATATTTTCAAATTTCGGAGGATTTAGTGTTCCATAACTATTTAATAGACAATGTGATCGAAATAATGACATAATCATCCTTTTTTAAAATTATCGATATATTTTTAAATTACGGAGGATTTAGCGTTTCATAACAATCTAATGGACAATTTCATCGAAATAATGACTTAATCATCAAATCTATTATAATTATCGATATATTTTCAAATTATGGAAGACTTAATGTTACATAACAATCTAATAAATAATTTGATCGAAATAATGACCGAATCATCAATTTTATTAAAATTATCGATATATTTTCAAATTATGAATAACTTAGTGTTACATAACTATTTAATAGACAATTTGATCGAAATAATAACCAAATAATCAGTTTTACTAAAATTATGGATATATTTTGAAATTATGAAAGATTTAGTGTTATATACAATCTAATGAATAATTTGATCGAAATAATGATCAAATCATTAATTGTTATAAATTTATCAATATATTTTCAAATTATGGAGATGTTGTAGTTAAATAACTATTTAATAGACAATTTAATTGAAATAAAACTTGAATAATTATTTTTTAATTATCGATATATTTTCAAATTACGGAGGAGGAGGAGGAGGAGTAACTGTTAATAAAATATATTGGAGTAATTTCATAAATAATATTGATTTTCTGTATTAATAAATAATATTTTAATTTAAAAAAAATAGAACAAAAACGAGGGAATTGCACTTTTTATACCAAACATTTACCTATTTTATACATTTCATACCACACCTTTCATAATTGCACATTTCATACCAAAATCAATCAACCTTTTTCAATTTACATACCACCGTTAAATTTTGGACGGAATTGGACACGTGCGGACACGTGCACCGCACGTGTCCGTCAACTCTTAAAAAAAAAAAAAAAAGGAAAAAAAAAAGTGTCAATTTTCATACTAAACATTTACCTACTTTATACATTGCATACCACACCTTTCAGAATGACACATTTCATACCAAAATCAATCAACCTTTTTCAATTTTCATACCGACGTTAAATCACAAAAAAGAAAACCCGCGGGCACTGTACTACCACATATGATATTCTTGTTCATCACTTTTTTACAATTAACCCCTTGCCCCCTAAAATGTTCCAATTTTACCCTTGGGTGTTATTAGTACTAATAAATATGTAAAAAATTGAAATTTATGGACAATTATAAATTATATCAATTAATGAATATGATGATTTTGAATTGAAACAATAGTACCACATAGGGTCTTCTCAATTTGAGGAAATCGTAATAAATCGTATGATCAATAACATTCCTGCTTCTTTTTCGAAAGGGTACAAAATATAATAAAATACGGTCTTCTTTATCTATGAAAATCATACACAATCATAATGTTGTAATTTTTCTGCCAAATTTTTAAGTATAATTCATTTACAAAAAAAAAAAAAAAATCCTCGTGTTTGTCACTTTCTTATAATTAATTCCTTGCCCCTAAAATGTTACAATTTTGACCATTGATTTTGAGCTGAAAATCTCGAATATGGTCTACTCAGTTTGGGGAAACCATAATAAATCGTAAATTTGAAAAGACCTACTTACAAAAATACACCCCACATATTGGTTGTGACAAAAAAAAAAAAAAAAAAAAAACCCTCAGGGGGTATTTGCAATTGTACAGGGGTATTTGCAATTATACAGGGGGTATTTGCAATAATTCAGGGGTTTTTTAGGGGCAAGGGATTAATTATAAGAAAGTGAAAAATACGAGGGGTTTTTTTTGTAATTGAATTATACTTAAAAATTTGACAGAAAAATTACAAAATTATGATTGTGTATGATTTTCATAGGTAGAGAAGACTGTATTTTATTATATTTTGTACCCTTTCGAAAAAGAAGCAGGAATGTTATCGATCGTATGATTTATTACGGTTTCCTCAAATTGAGAAGACCCTATGTGGTACTACTGTTTCAATTCAAAATCATCATATTCATTAATTGATATAATTTATAATTGCCCGTAAATTTAAATTTTTTTACATATTTATTAGTACTAATAACACTCAAGGATAAAATTGGAATATTTTAGGAGGCAAGGGGTTAATTGTAAAAAAGTGATGAACAAGAATAGCATATGTAGTAGTACAGTGCCCGCGAGGTTTTTTTTTGTGATTTAACGTCGGTATGAAAATTGAAAAAGGTTGATTGATTTTGGTATGAAATGTGTCATTCTGAAAGGTGTGATATGCAATGTATAAAGTAGGTAAATGTTTAGTATGAAAAGTGACACTTTTTTTTTCCTTTTTCCTTTTTTTTTTTTTTTTAGAGTTAACGGACACGTGAGGTGCACGTGTTCAATTCCGTCCAAAATTTAACGGTGGTATGTAAATTGAAAAATGTTGATTGATTTTGATATGAAATGTGCAATTATAAAAGGTGTGGTATGAAATGCATAAATTAGGTAAATATTTGGTATAAAAAGTGCAATTCACTCGAACAAAAACCAACCCACCCCCCCCCCCCCCCCCCCCCTCTTCCGAAGTCGTCGGAACTGAATTTGGCAAAAAATCAATATTTAGAATCCTGAATTCAAGATTCTACTTGACATCTTCCTCTTAAATTCGAATTTGGCAAAAAAATCATCTGTGCTTTGTTCGAATTTTTATGAGAAAAGTCAAAACTCAAATCTTCAAATTTGTAAGCTCCACTAGCAGAGATATTCCAATTATCAACCAATTAATTATCAGATCTATGTTATTTGTATGTAAATATGTATGGTCGTTCTAATTGGCATGCTGGTTTCAAAAGATGACTTTTTGCCGCCCTTTAGAAAGAGGCTTAAGTCATCGGTTCGAAAGTTGTGGAGAAGGGAGATAGAAAAAAAAATTAAACTGACTTGGCCAAATCGAACAAATAAAAAAATGTAAGGGGCATTTTAGTCAGATTGGTGTGTACATTCTTATTGGCTGGGTAGTACATACGCTTATACAGAATACAGGAAGGTTCATTTACCCATGATTTTATTAATGTTGAAGGAGACAGGTTACTGGCAAACATTAAATTTGGCATCTTGTTCTATAATAATAATACCATCACTTACTATCACTTTCAGTAGCAAGTTGGCTTAAACAAACCATTTTTCTAACTATATATGTTATTTTTTATCAAAGTCTTCTCTGCAAGTTTGCATAGCCAGGCTGTGAGAAATATCAATTCATACTCAATTCCATTTACATAGACACAAGTTCACATTGTAACACTATTCTAAAGCTTTAAGCAAATAAAACTAACATACTTCAGAGAAAAAGAAGAGAGGTGAGAGATGGCAACAGCCTACGCAGCTCTAGTTTCTCTTATTAATCTCATCGAACAGATCCAGCTGCACCATGCTCGTCAGCCAATTTTTGTGGAGGAACAATTGAAAGAGATTGAACCTCTCAAAGAGAAGGCGTGTTTCCTACAAGATTATCTAGATGGTTATTCGCATATGGGAAGCAATGAAGTAAAAGATTTGGAGAGACGAATTGCGGATGCTTCTCATGCAGGAGAAGATATCATTGAATCATATGTAGTGGATCATATCATGGCTCCATTAAAGTATTCCAAACAAGTTTATGAAGTTGTAAAAAAAGTCATACAAGACATGGATTTGATCGTGAAAGAGATGATGGAGATTAAAGATCCGCAGCCCAACGATCTGACAAATGTTCACTCGTCAAGATCTCGTCCCACTATGAATGATCATGATACTATGGTGGGATTTGATGACCGTTTGCATCAGATCATGGACAAGCTTACCACACAACAAGCGGATCTTCAAATTATTCCAATCACTGGAATGGGCGGGATTGGTAAGACTACACTTGCTCATAATGTTTATGGCAATTCATTTATTGTGCGTCGTTTTGATGTTCGTAGTTGGGTGACGGTATCTCAAGTGTATGATATAAAAGAAATGTTGTTAGAACTTCTACGCAATATTGGAATTCCTATTGAAGGGGAAGAAAATAGTGAATGTTTAGGGTTAAAATTATTCCAACATTTATCAGGCAGGACTTATTTGATTATAGTAGATGATTTGTGGAATACTGAAGCATGGGATAAGTTACATTCCTTCTTCCCAAATAGCAAAGGAAGTCGAGTCATGGTAACTACTAGGCTAAAAGATGTTGCTAACTATGTCGGATCTAATAACCTTCATGAGATTGATCTTCTTGATGAAAATAAAAGTTGGAATCTACTTTGTATAAAGGCATTTGGCGAAGAAGGTTGCCCTTATCCAGAATTGGAAGAAGTTGGAAAGAGAATCGCAAGAAATTGTCAAGGATTGCCTCTATCAATTGTTGTAATTGGAGGAGTCCTTGCAAAGTCCAATATGACACGAGAGTTCTGGGAGTATGTTGCCAATAATATAGATAAAATCACAAGTTCAGAAGGTAGTGATTGCTTGGATATATTATTATTGAGTTATAGATTTTTACCTATTCATTTACGACCATGTTTTCTCTACATGGGAGTTTACCCAGAAGATCATTTTATTCGTGTCCCCGAGCTTATTAACCTTTGGGTAGCTGAGGGGTTTCTAAAACCTAACAAACTCAAAACCATGGAAGAGGTTGCAGAGGAGTACTTGAATGATCTTGTCGAAAGACATCTCATTATGGTTCTTAGGCAAGGGATCCGTAGGAAAATTAAATTTTGCGGCATCCACGATCTCATGAGAGATTTGTGCATACGGGAATCTCACAAAGAGAAGTTTATTTTGGTCAACAAAGGGCATAAGCTTCAAGATTTATCCAAAATCATAGATAGGCAACGTCGCGTTGTTATTCCACATGACCCGTTGTATAGTGGACTTCATGATAACCTTCTGAATGTCTTGCAATCAACATCATTGGTTCGTTCCCTGACGTATGAACAACCATTAAAACTATCACGTTGGTCTAATTTCAAATTGTTAAGGGTATACAACTTGTTTAGGGATCGTTGGTCTGATTATGAAGATGTTGATATCAACTTAGTTAACTTACGATACCTGCATTTATCTGGAAAAATCCTTAGATCTGTTTATTTGGCACACCGACTGTGGAATCTACAAACATTAGTCATTGATAACATATGTACAGAAATAACACTGAATATTTGGAGGATGCAACATCTTAGACATGTAATTTGCAAAGGAATACATCTTCCTGATCCTCCGAGCGGTCAAACAGACGAGGTAGATGATTTTGTGTTAGAAAACCTACAAACACTCATGACAGTATTTAACTTTAGATGTACTGAAGAGGTCCTGAAGAAAATCCCCAACGTCAAGAAATTAAAAATAGGACATAAATACATGTCAATAGATAGGGTGTCACACTGTTGCCTCAACACTATTGGTCGTCTGCATAAACTCCAATCACTAACTTGGGAGTTACCATTTCTGATTTATAGGGACTGTGAAGGAGTTCCTTTCCAGAATTTTGTGTTTCCTGAATCGCTTAAGAAGTTGGTTTTAGACGGACACAATTTGTATAACTTGGATGATATTATAGCAACGATTGGAATGTTGCCCCAACTTGAAAAGCTTGAGTTGAACAAGTTCTTGTCGGAAGAGGAGTGGAACCCAGTTGAGGGGCATTTCCTTCGCCTAAGAGTCTTGCAAATGTACGGGTTCAACGATTTGGTATACTGGACAGCAGACAGTATCCATTTCCCAGTCCTCGAGCACCTTAATCTTTCATTTATGGATAAACTGGAGGAGATTCCCTCTGGCATTGGAGATATAATGACACTTCAATCAATTAAGTTATATTTTTGTACAGATTCAGTTGAAGCTTCAGCAAATGATATATTGGAGGAACAACTCAACTCCGGCAACGAGAGTTTTCGTCTAATCATATATTAAGGCATCAATTCATGTGAAGGTATTTTGAAATACAAGAAAAAACAGTAAGCTTATTCATTTCCAACTCTCAGATTTATTACTACTCATAATTGGATGCCCCTCACATTTATCTTGATTCTCTAATTTATTCAGATGTGCAGTGATCAGCAGTGGCGGGATGAATCAAAACATATATATGCTAGGTAAATTATTCTCTATTTATAGAATATAAATTAATTTCTTAAGATTTATATTTTTCTCAATTTTGTAAGACTTGAGTTTTTGGCTACAGATTAATTCCAGACTCCGAAGCCTTATAATTTTTTTTGTTTGTTTTAATCAAGGAAGCATTATTGCTCAGGACTGTATTTGATTTGGTTTAAGAATTGTTGTATTTTTTTTTGAATAATTTGTTTTGGTTTGAGAATTGTTGCAGAAGTTCAACTTCATTTGTTCCTTAAAATTGTTTGCATTCAAGTGAAACAAAATTGTACTTGGCTTAATGTGAGGTATTTGTTTGGAAAATTCTTACCTACACCGGGTTTGGCCGAACCCAAAGTAACTACGAAGCAAGTGCAATACACTTGCTTTGGGATTGGATGTAACTTCCACGAGAGTGATCGATCACAAAGCTAGTGCATACACTTGCTTGGTGGTTGGATGGGTTTTGGCCAAGCCAGGCTTGGACAAAAATTTTCCGTATTTGTTGTATGATGTTATTCTATATTGTGCTTGTACTTGATTTTTATGGTTGTCCCAGGATATGTCTCCAATAGTCCTATAGTTTTGCATATTGCTCAATCTTTGTGCCATTGTTTAGTTTGGCAGCCCCGCTTTTGTTAATTTGAGAGGTTTGATTTTTTCTTAATTTGAGGGTGTTAAGTATTAATTTTGTGTTTTGGGTGCAAAGTGCCCATTATTGTGTTTCGGGGGTGCAAGTTGATGAGTTGCTCTTAATTCGAGGGTGTTAAGAGTTAATTATGTTTCAGGGGTGCAAAGTGTCAATTTCTAATATTTTTGGGATACAAAGTGTTAAATATCTACATTTGAATTATTTATTTTGCTCTTGATTCCGATGATCATTTTTGTCTGAATATAAGAGATGGTTCAAAGTCCTGAATTTTATCTATTTCAAGGATACAAAATGCGAAATCTGAGTTTCGGTGGTGCAAAGTGTCTATTTTTCATGTTTTGGGAGTGCAAAATGCCAAAATAACCCGATACTGAAAGAGCATTTTATGATTTTATCTTGCAATTTCTTTTGAAAGAAAAAGTAATTATGTTTTTGTTACTTCTTTGTTGTCGGATTCATCCATATTTCTAGATCAAAAACTTCCATTATTCAAAATCATTATTACAGCAAGAAGAAGAACTAAAAGAGTCACACCAGTGCTGTTTTCAATTCTGAATTCAGACTGCAATTCACATTAGACAAAGATTATAACTTCGGACAAATTTGTTGTACAACTCGTTTGCAGGAACATGCCAGAAACGTGGAGTGGAGAATACGTTTTTTTTAATGAGGGGTGTTTTAGTAATTTGACAGAAAATCAGAACTTAATAAATTGGAAACGGGAAGTAAATGAGGGGGGGGGGGGGGGTTGAAAAATGTTTAGTTAGTATCTTCTTCCCAACCTCCTCTTTGTATCTTCTCTTAATTTGTGTGAGATTGTTTAATTTTGTCCATCTCCATCTCATAGATACCAAACGCACCTGCACAAATTTAGCTAGTGGATCAAATCAAAGGCAGACTTAATCAAAAAGTTCAAACTGCTTTTGGAAAAAAGTTGAATAACTCACCCCATCATAAAGAAACAGCTTTTGTTTCTCATGCTCCCATGCTAAAGTCTTGTTTATTAGACTATCAACCATAACTGAAAATCAAAGATAACTTTATTTACAAAAATGTAAATAGCCAAGAAAGCAAAAGATACAGCTAAAGCTCTAATTATTTTACCTGGAATTTTATTTACAGTAATTCTAGCTCGCTCTGCACGTTTCAAGTTTATATGCACACCTCTTCCAGCACTATAACGATTCTCATCCTGATTATCAACTAGAGCAATTAAATGAATGCTAGAAACGAAAATTATAGTTTGAACATAAATATGAACATAATATCTTGTGGTCCTCTTTTATTGGAGCTCGTTAACTTACTTTATTATAATCTTCAAGCCAATTTTCCTCATTACAAGCAGAGAGCCATTGTCTATCCTATCCATTATTTCTCCACGGATCAAAGCTTCATCTTTGGCTTTGTATATTTGCGACTCAATGTTGGCCAAGAGTTCACATGGATCCACCAAACCTGCATACCAACCAAGTTCTAAGCTACACTAAAACCTTGAAACCGAGATTAGTTACCGGAATCTATCATAGCATTAGTTTTATCAGGAGTTGTGCTTGAATATAATGAGGTTGTATATGTGTTTTGCAACATATATCATCTAACTCCGACTTCTTCATCATAACAAGTTCCTTCATCCTATTTGCTTTCAATTTCGTGAGCCTCTCAACCTCTCCCGATACCTGTCAAAATTTAATGTTACTCAACTAAGGTACAAAGGAAGGGAGCCAGACAATAACACTATGTTTGGTTCTTGAATTTCAGTGAGGAAAATTAAAACATATATAAAAATGAAAAAAAATAATAATAATCTTGAGCCTAAACACAACAAGAGAAAGGATTTCAATACCTTTTGAAATCGAATTTTTCTTTGTTTTTAACCTTTTGATAGCTTGATCAAGTCCCTCTAATGTGCTGTCGCTTATATTCGTGACATGTTTTGGGCTTGACTCATGCAAGCTAGGATGCACATCATGCACGATTTTTCCAAAATCCAAACATAACACACTGCTCAATGTATGAATTTCGTTGACATGGTCCATAACTTTTAGGAGCCTTTCCGACTACAAAGAATAAAATTTAAATTATAATTTGATGAACTGTTTAAAATTATAATGCATCCAAAGTACCTTTTCCTTTTGGAGTGCACGGAGATTGGATTGGTATTCAGTGAGCTTTCTTAGTGATAAGTCTTGCTCTTCAAGATTCAAGTAACTTATAGCAGCAACATTTTGATTCCCATATCCGGAAATCTCACCATTAATCTTCTCAACTTGTGTCTTTATGTCTGCAAATTGCTTCAGTCTCTCCTCTTTTTTAACTTTCAAGTCCTCCACTAATGGTGCGACTGAAGACAGTTGCCCTTTCAAGGATTTAGATTTCTTTTCTTGAAGTACCTGTTATGTTAACGATGAACTCATTATAAAAATCAATTTCATATATCCATTGATCAATTTGACTCAACAAAATATGTCACATGGCAAAGGATCAAAAGAAGATGGACGTTTAAATATTTGATATTTATGAAGGTCCCAACAAAGAAATAACTGCATCTAATGAAAAGTAACATGAAATTAATGGACAATTAAAGCAATGAGGAAAGGCACTTGTCATGTCCTAATTGTTTATTCTTATTATACTCAGACGAGAGGTTACAAGAATACATGTACAAAATAGTAACTAGAAAAGAAATATAAACATTATAAATATTTTGGATATGATTCTGTTTCAGATAACTACAAAGTTTTAACTCATTCATCAACTCTGGTTGGAAGAATATACACACCTTGTTGTTCACTATACAGCCTGAAATCAAATTCTTGGAAACGAATTAATTATGATTCTTCTCATAGCATTTCACATTTAGATCCTGGAGTTTGCTCTAATGGGGCATTACATTGGATTGGTTGGATTGGAAGAAGACTTCCTGTAACCGTAAGATCTTCATATATGATTGTTGCTTTGGATCTGAAAACTGAAGATTTTCGATATTACTCACTGCCCAGTAGATTGGCGAATGTGGATTTAAATTTGGGTGAGTTGGGTGGATGTTTATCTCTGAGCGGTCACTTCGACATGATGCATTTTGAAACGTGGTTGATGAATGATTATGGAAATGAAAATTTGTGGAAAAAAAGGCTTACCTAAGAACAATAAGTTATTCAAAGAGCCAAGGAATTGTCCTTTTTATGGAGATGAATGAGTTTCTCTTGATTGATCTTAAGAACAATACTTCCCAGAATGTTAGCATTCCTGATGGTCTGTATATTATTCTCCTAGAATCTTTGTAGCAAGTCTTGTTCAAATAAATGGAAGAAAGAACAAGAGCTTATTGAATCATTTATATGCAGCTGATTTTGATTTCTGATTTGTCATAAGACTAGAGCCTTGAAACTATTTTTTAGAGAGAGTGATAAGGAATTTTAGAACATTGAGATGGATAGATTATTTTTAGTTTCTTCTTTAACAAGTAGTTTATATGTTAGCTTTTTTTTTTTTTTTTAATATAATGTCAAGATTCATATTTTTATGACATTTTTTTAATATAATGTCAAGAACTCATATTTTTATGACGTGATGATATATAACTTATAGGATATTGACATATTTTTTTTGCTTTTGATCATATATATATATATATATATATATATATATATATATATATATATATATCCATTATAAATTTTATAGATTTGATTCATTTATGAAAATTCGTTTTTCAGTAATGTGGAGCGAATATGAATCTAAGTCCATCGATCTGTTAAGGATCCATATCAGATAATAAAAAATAAAAAATAAAAAGAAATTTGTATAGACATAATATTTTATGAAAGTAAGTAACATTGATATACATTTACTATCGGCTTAAGAAGATAGTAGTTAATAAACCATTCATATATAATTTCTTTCTAAAAATATGAATATTAGTTAAGAAAGTTAGAACATGTAAGCTAAATTAAATAAATTCATAAAATTAACAAACATGTTTTAAGAAAATATATTGGTATAAATTTTAATGTTGTGATTTTAGGATTAAAAAATTTCCAATATTCAGCTGAATATGATCAAAATTCGTTGGACTCATAAGATTTAAATTCGAGCAAGATTCGGATCTGAATCTGACATAAATAAAGTAAGATCTGGATCGACCATTGACAACCATACTTATAACTATAAATTGATTGCGCCAGAATTTTCCATATTTTTGTAGCTTACTTTTTGTTATTAATCTAATCAGTGCCACGAATCCACAATAATTTTTTGACATATTACTAAGTTGACTATGCTAAATTTGGTTATTTCCATTTTTATTACACATAATGTTACCTTTCTTATTTAAATAAATTATTTATATCTATTCTATATACATATAAAAGTATGAATTGACCAAGGAAATGTCTTCCATTTTTTTAAATAATACACCCCTATTTAAATTATATTGTGATATGTATTTAATTATATGACAAAAAAAATTAGACAAGAATTATCTCCTACATCAACCTTATAATTATCTTATAAAGTTTTACAACTAATTAAATAACAATGGTTAAAAAAAAAGACTATTACTCTATATTTCAAAAATTTCTATGGAATAAAGGACTTGTTCTTCTTAAGAAAATAAATAGCAGAACTCGGTTTGTCTTGTTTGACCTTAAGAACAGGACTGTGAGGCATGTTAGCATTCAAAATGGTCTATATATTAATTCTGGAAAGAACAAGAGGGAATTAAGCGGATAATAATAATAATAATTAAGCGGTGTAAAATTATAAAAATATATTTAGTTTGTGAAAGTCTATTGAATTCTTTATACGTTGTTGATTTTGATTTCTGTTTTGTCATTATGTTGCTTGAAACCATGGATCAAATTTTTCTTCTTTTTCATTGTAAACATGAAATTTTCCGTTTTTGAATCAATGGAAATGAAAATAAGATGTATTTTCGAAACTTTATATTAGCCTAGAAACTGTTTCTCTTTCTTAATATAGTAACTTTTTTAACAATTTTTCCTTGTGTCGTATGAATGATTATGGAGATAAAAATTCTTGGTCTATGTTGTTTTCAATTGCAAAATCGGAAAAAAAAGTCTTACTTAAGAACAATAAGTTATTCAAAGAGCAAAGGAATTGTCCGTTTTAGGGTTTTTTGTACTCTGCACCTTCAAAATATGGAAAGTAGGCACTTTGCACCCTTAAAATTTAAATTTTGCACTTTGCACCCTCAAAATATGAAAAATACAGCACTTTGCACCCTATTTTATTTTCAAGCAAAAACTCAAGGGAAAAATAGGTAATTCAATTATTAATCTTTGGCATTTTGCACCCTCAAAACTTAAAAAATTGACAATTTGCACCTCCAAAATAAAATTAGCGCTTATCACCCTCGAATTAAGAATAAATCAGCAACTTGTACCCTGGAAACACAATAAATGGACACTTTGCACCCCGAAACACCAAAGTAACACTTAACACCGTAATTTTTTTAAAAAAAAAAACGCAAACCCATCATTAACCCCAAGAGGATAATAATAATAATTAACCGGTGTAAAATTAAATTCTTACAAATATATATCGTTGTTTATGAAATTGCTTATTGAATTCTTTTTATGCAGCTGAATTTGATTTCCGATTTGAACTATAATGATATATATATATATATATATATATATATATATATATATATATATATATATACACACACACACGAATGGTTGATCTCAAATAAAAAAAGATATGTAGTGGTTCGGTTATGCTCCGATTTAAATTACTTATTTAACTCTAATAATCAGTCACAGAATGAGATGCTACCCAAAGAATGAATGATGTTTCATGAATTGAGATTCGTTTCTGGTATGTTGGAATTTATATTCTATATGTGAATAAAATTAGTTGAGAGTAAGGGGTCGTGTCTGTTTGATTTGAAGAGGTACCCTTTGGATCGAAACAGTACAATCCAAACATTGTGTCTCTTGCGAAAAGATATTTTTTGGGTCTATAAATAGGAGACTTAATCTGGCCAATTAAGTATCCTTTTTTCGACAATAATCAAAATAAAATTACACTCATTTCAACTTTAAATTTATGTCGAGTTTTCTATTTGCTTCGGTTCGCCGTGGGTTCATTATTTGTGCAAATAATGAACAACAGACTGTTGTATCTTGGGAGACTACCGGGAATCAAACTGTATGCACCGTGGCAGCCCCGAAAATATTGTCTTAAGGAAATTTGTTTCGGCAAGCCTCATGTCTAATTTCCTCATTTTTTTACGAAAAGATTGAAGTTATATTAGGTTTCGATACAAGTAAGTATTTCTCACTATTTTTTTATGTTAGATCAAAATATTTAAGTACACAGATTGTTAGACACCAACAATCTTAAGACAATATAAATCTTGTTTAACTAATCTGTGAATAGACGTAAATTTTACATAAATCATTTTTTTTGTATTTGAGTGCTGAAAAGGATAAAATGATTTTCTTTATAAGTGTAAAATTTGACAGACTTTTTTCTACCAAAATAATCAAGGTATTTAATCTATGAAATAATACATTGTCATTGATTATCAAAATCTCATGTGTATGCAAATTAATATTGCTCTGTTAATGTGTGTTGATTTTACAACAAAAGATATGAATTCTTCATCGAAAGACTTATCCGATTGACAATCTGGATAAGATATATTTCTGGCAAGAGAAGTTATATATTAACAAGTGGGATAATTTACTCCAAAAAGGAAAACGTTTTGGTTACTTAAGAAGTAACATGACTTTGATAATTAATTCTTAATTGAATCCCTGTCAAAAAGAAATTAATCCATCTTTCTATTAGATCTATGATGTTTTATTCATCCTAAATATGAAAGACATGGATTGCTGGATTCTTCTTGTTTTCGAATGATAAGAACAGAAGAAGAAGAATTGCATTTGTCCAAATTATTAGTAATCAATCAAAAGTTGTCACACTTATGATGCCTTGTTGGCAGTTGTACGTGAATAGGTGCGACTCATCCCACTGTATACAAATATAATTTGGTTTCGGAAATTACTTTCGAAAGTGGAATCTGTTGTTCCATATAATTGAAAAATTAGAACGGGCCTCATTTTCACTGGTACATAAAATTTAAAATGAAGAGGTGCCATGCAGGGGCGGATCCAGGAATTTGGGTCAGGGGGGGCTAAACTTATAAAAAAAAAAAAAAAAAAGTCAAACAGTTAAACATAAAGTTTATATTATTCACATAAGAATCCGAAATATCTACATATTTACTTTAATAATTGACCACGACGGTTTTTCATCTTTTGAAACTGGTCCGTGATAGCATCATTTGAAATACTACTAAATATGTCTCTCTCTATAAAGACAACTAAACTATCATTTAACCATTGATCGCTCATTCGGTTACGAAGTCGGTTCTTTACTATCTTCATAGCCGAAAAAGATCTCTCCACTGATGCAGTTGCAACGGGTAGAATAAGCGCCAATGTCACAAGTTTGTAAACCATCGAGAATGCGACATGTCTTTTAGTTGCAACCATCTTCTTAGCAAGATCACCAATCCCTTTCAAACTAGAAAAATCATCACTTGATCGAACATCCCTAATATAATTTTCAAGTTGATTGGGAAGAGCCGAGAGCTCAAGAAAAGAAAAGTCATTTGGATAAAATTTGACAAGACAAACAAGTTTTCATTTGTCAAAAGCTTCAAAGTGATTGGATGGGTTTAAGCATGCAACACAAAGAAGCAACTCCGTGTTTACTTCATTGAAACGGTTGTTCAACTCTTGCAATTGTCTATCTATCACCGAATTGAATCTCTCAACTTTGTAATGATGTTCGATAGTCACTTGTTCAATCCTACGCTTTGGCCTCCCATATGGAACATAAACATTACTCATTGAAGGAACTTCAATTTTATGTTTAGAACAAAAAAAAGTAACATCCTCCAACAAAGTTTCTCATCCATCATCTCTTGTCTCTTGAAGACGATCTTTAGCTAATTTGACTAATTTCATAGCATTCACTATATCTTGATCTTTTCTTTGTAAAACTTGAGACATGTCATTAGTGATCCCTAATATCGACCTCATCAAATATAAATTGAAGACAAAGGAAAATGATTGCAATATTATCAATAGATTGCTTGCTTCTCCATTCTTATCGGTGCACTCCTCAACCATGAAACCAAGAATGTCAATCACGGAAGAGAACATGTGAATTACACTCATCAAAGTACCATAATGTGATCCCCAACGTGTGTCACTCGCACGAATGATAGTTCTCTCTTTGTTGAGACCTTTACCACTTTAAATTTCATTATTGATAAACCTCGACTACTTTTTCGAATTGTTTGTCAAGAAGAATATCAACGTTTAGGAGATCCTCCAAATATTGACCACCATCATAACCCAATCAAATAGTCAGGCCATATAAGGGCTATTGGGCTAATATATTAAATTTTTTTGTTAAAGTGGGTATACTAATTAGACTTAAAATTATATTTGGGCTATTGGACTAATATATTAATTTTTTTGTTAAAAAAAAAAATTACAATACATATAAAAAAAAAAAAAAAAATCCAGGGGGGGCTATAGCCCCCCCTTGCCCCTATGTGGATCCGCCACTGGTGCCATGTAACCAATCAGCATGAGTAGTTCATTATATTGGTTCCTTTGTAGAGTCGTGTATCTACAAAATAACGAGACCTCTAAATTCTATTTGTATATCCAACATCTAAATATTAAATTAATTGGCATATTTGTAAAGTGGTGGAATACTTCATCAGTGGTCAATGTTTTTCATTGTTAACATTATGCGGTCATGTGTGAAAATTAAAAAATTTAATTGAGTTCTAATGAAGAGAATAATCTTTTATTCTCGAGATTAGAAACCATCAATTGAATTAAATGGAAGTTCATAAATCATTCAATTGGTAACCTAAAGTAAGTTAATGCATTTCTTTGCGAAAGAATGTAAATGGATGCATTTATATCATTGCATCTTTACCGATTGAGTCGTAACTATTCACATGATTAAATGTGATTTTAATACATGAATTTTAAAATTGGCCGCGGGTCATTGGATAAATAGGAGTTCCTATTTAACTTGTGCAAATAAAAATAATGAAATGATTTTTGTTTGAGGAATTGTACAAGCTAAAATGAATTATTTTTCATAATTACTTCTTATATAAATATTTTAGTGGTGCACTAATTTATTTTATTGATTGATGCAAATCATACTTGTATTATTGGTTCATTACATGTAAATAATGATTTGAATAAAGTTTTAATGACATGAGCATTGAAATATGAATCTTATTTGAGTATATGATTCATAGTTCGTGTACATCATTTAATAAGTGTGACTTATACTTATGTGGGACAAATGATATTTGTAATTACTAATAACCTTTATATGAAGATAAATGGCTAATTAGTATTTTCTATTATATCAATATTATATGTGGAAAAATATTGATAATAAAGATAAATCATTTGTGAAATAAGTAAAGTAATCGCGGTATTTTATTGAGAAAATATTGCTTATATTTATAATTTATTCGTGAAATAAATATAAATATTTTATTGAGCAAATATTGATAATATTTTATTTGTGAGAAATAATTATAAACTATTTGAGAAATAAATATCAATATTTTATTGAAAAAATATTGATTGTACTTATAACTTATTTGTAATATAATTATGATTTATTTTTGAGAAATAAGTATATAATTATAATTTATTTGTTTGCGAAACAAATATGTAAAAAAGTTCAAAAATTTTGAACTAATCATTTATGTGATTTTAAATCATTACTAACTCGTGGAGTTTAAATGTAATTGATCACATATATTTTATTTATTGAATAATAAATATGAGACAATAAATGTATTTATGAAATACGAAGAAATACATTTGTGAAATACAAATTTGGTTGATGGAATAAGAAAAATAAAAAATTCTTATATCCAAATTGTGGGGGTAAATACGAATATATTCATTTACACAAGAGTGTGTTAAATTAGGAATAATTCGTCAAATAATTTACCTAGCTCAATTCAATTAAATTCGAGTGTACTTGACAACTTGTGGGGGAAAAGCTCGCTAGATTTCTACACACATACTAAGTAGAGTTTCATACAAAGAAAGTCAATTATCATTCCATATGAGTTATGGCAAATACCTTAAAATGAGGGGGGTATTTAGGTCAGATTCGGTTTCACAACCGAAAAAGAAAATAACTTAAAAATATTAATTACTACTAGCTTATGCGATAAATAGTAGTAGCTCATATTTTTGATTTAATTATAATCATGTGAACCGAGTCACGTGATGTAACAATAATTGAGAATATAAGAAGGATTTGAGAATCATTTCTTATAAATTGGTCTTTATTTCGGTTCAGATTTATTTTCAGTTTGTGTGGTTTACTGATATTAAAATCTGATAAAATAATATTATTTATTACTTACATAAACATTTCTACAATTTATAATTAGAGTTAATTATAAATTATTTGTTATGCGAGAATAAAAAGTATGGTCTAATCATTTTAGATTATAATATTTATTTAAAAGTCATTAAATATTTTGCAAAAATATTTAATTGATTTTGATCTAGAGGGTTTACCTTGTGAAACTTATAATTATTTTTAATTATAAACTACTTTATTCTGAGAGAATATACATATGAATCGATCTCTAAAGAGGTCAATCTTTAACTTCAACATGAGTTTGTTGATGAGCTGAAGAGACATATGAGTTAAAAGCTCGAAGTTATTTGATCAAAATATTCTAACTTATATGTTAAATAATTAACCTCGAACATATAAATAGATTATGTCACGTTCCAATACCGTGGATGGAAAGAGGCGATTGACAGCAAGTTACATTCATAAAATTGGTAGACCTCGAGGAGTGAACCAATTAGATGTAGATGGGTTTTTAAATTAAAGAGTTTAAAAACTTTGATAAGTCAATCGATAAAAACTAGGCTAGACTAGTAGCCAAGTTGCCTTATAAAAGAAATAATTTTACTTATTTGACTCATATTCACTAACGATTAAGATAATATCCATTTGAATGTTAATAGCTCTAATAGCTATATACAATTGATGTTAAAATTATCATCATTAATGGTGAATTAAATGAGAAAATTTATAAAACATAGTTTGCAAAATTTATGATTTTCTTGTTGACGTTTAACAAACTCCTAAATAATGACCCGAAAAATGTGAAAGTGTCACTAACAAATTTTGACTGTCATATTAATAAATATGACAAGTGTGTCCATATAAACTAACTAGATAATTGAGTATCAGAATTTGTTTATATGCAAATGATATGTTAATATTTGAGACTAATTTTGTGAGTATTAAATCCATTGAGAAAATATTAACTTATGATATGAAAAACTTCGGATTAATCAATCATGATTAAGAGGTCATGTTATGTGAGATGAGTTATAAATAATTTAATACTTATGAAAAAGGATTTCATAATTCTATTTAATTCATACCTTGTGTGCAATACGAGAATAAATGTGATATAGTATCACAATTTGAGTATGCTCATAAAATTAGGTGTCACGCATATATCGTAAAATGCAAGAGGTTAGACATCGTCTCTTTAGTTAATAAACTAAGGAGATACATGAGCAATCTTAGCAAGATTCGTTGGGATGCATTAATGAGAATGCTTGAATCTTGATAGAATACATACATATGTGCATTAGATTTGAAAATTTTTCAAACGATCCAGGAGGGATATAGTAATGCAAATTAAACTTCTTATTTAGATGAATCAAAGTTTATAAGCGGATATGTATTCAATTTCGGAGGCACCGCTATTTCCTGAGAATCTTCCAAACAAACGCGTATAGCTCAATCCACTATGAAATTATAGTGCATAGCATTGGATAAAGCTAGTAAAGAATTTGAATGGCTTCACAAAATTCATGGAAGATATTTTAATATGACTGAAAATTGCGTTAGTCATACATAAAAATGCGATAATCAAGCGGTGATACACAGAGCTCAACAAACTCTATGTATAATGGTAAATTCACGACATAATTGTTGTCGTTGATACAATACTGAGAGACATCTACTTTCAAATAGAAAGGACTTTATAAAGTCAAGAGATAATCCTAATTCCGGATATTAAAGGTTTATCTAGAAAGTAGTATGTGCATCGAGGGGAATGGGCTTAAAGCCTAAATTAGACTAAGTTACCTCGTACGGAAACCTAACCTGGCGACTGGAGATCCCACGGACCAGGTTCAATAGGACAACCGGTCTTGGCTAACTTAAAAGAAAGCACTTAAGAGTATAACTCTATCCCATTCTTATGATGCAATAAGTGCAAGCCTACCACGTTTATAAGGTTAATCAAATGCTTTTAATGACGTCTATACCTTGTCAAGAACAAGTAGAGTATGGAAGGATACTCTTGATAGATGCGGTCACCTATGTTAGTGTGAGCTGGGTCGGCTCGTTGAGAATTTCTTTATAGGTTGGAATTCTCTAAAGCACTCGCATAACCAAGAATGTTCAGGGCCAAAACGAACACAACCGAGAACTTGAAGCAAATCGGTTTAATGCTGTGTTAAGTTTATTGTCTTGGTTTACACCAACAGCCGACGGTTCAAGATGAAATATTTCACCGATTGGCTAAGTAAATCCGATAAACTTTAACTAGGGAAGGTTCAAGATGAAATATTTCACCTATCTCGATGCGGTATTATTCCTAAAGAAATTTCGACATGAGGAGAACTATTTTATTCATGTGGGGGATTGTTGGAATTTATATTCTATATGTGAATAAAATTAGTTGAGAGTAAGGGGTCGTGTCTGTTTGATCTGAAGAGGTACCCTTTGAATCGAAACAGTACAATCCAAACATTGTGTCTCTTGCGAAAATATATTTTTTGAGTCTATAAATAGGAGACTTAATCTGGCCAATTAAGTATCCTTTTTCCGACAATAATCAAAATAAAATTACTCTCATTTCAACTTTAAATTTATGTCGAGTTTTCTATTTGCTTCGGTTCACCGTGGGTTCATTATTTGTGCAAATAATGAACAACAAACTGTTGTATCTTGGGAGACTACCGGGAATCAAACTGTATGCACCGTGGCAGCCCCGGAAATATTGTCTTAAGGAAATTTGTTTCGGCAAGCCTCAGTCTAATTTCCTCATTTTTTTCCGAAAAAATTGAAGTTATATTAGGTTTCGATACAAGTAAGTATTTCTCACTATTTTTTTATGTTAGATCAAAATATTTAAGTACACAGATTGTTAGACACCAACATGGTAATGGTCTTAGACTTTTTTGACGTTTTGCCGTATGATACGTGGTTTTTGATGTGATTATGTTTCAAATTATCACAAAATTTTGACTCATGAATACATACCTCGTTGTTCGCTATACAACCTGAAATCAAATTATCGAAAGTGGATTAATGATTCTTATTTTTCAGAGTAATTAAGCGTTGTAAAATTCACTCAATTATCTTTATTTTAACTTGTCAATTCAAATTTTAAGAACTATCAATTGACGAATGTTTTCAAGTTCGACCTACATACAATATAATATATAATAAATAAGATTGAAACGACCTTTGTTTGTTGAATTGAATTCAAAAATAACTTAATTTGAATTTTAATATTATTGAAAAGAAAAACAGAAGAAGTAGCACGTTTAGTCCACTAATATTTCTTAAACATTTTTCGAAGGCCCAATATGTATGTGTCAAAGTTCTTTAGAAACACGAATGGACTTAATAATTAAGATGAACGGTGGCAAAATAATAATATTTTAGGTAAACTTTTTTCAAATCAACAGGAACAGAGAATAATGAAAGGGAAGAAGAATAATTGTTAGCATGAAATACGAAGAGAAGACTAGTTTTTCTATTTTAACTTTTAGTTCTGTTAAGTGATTTTCCAATCTCTTTTAGTAATTAAAAAAACATTTTTAATAAATAATTGTTATATGTCAATCACTCATTGACTTGACATTAAAATGTAATACTAATTTGTGACAACAAATCTGTTCCGAGTTAGATTTAAATATAACATATGCAGTTCCTTAATAGTTTCTACTAAATCTTGTTGAACTTGCAAGCATTTTTAAAATGTCAAAACTCATAGATAGTTGTGGATATTAAGACAATTTCTTTTTCCATTTTGATATACTAGTGATGCCAATTGCAAATCCTTCTAATATAAAATGTGAATAAACAAAAGTGAAAAATCAAATTGGTTGGATTATGCTCCGATTTTGTCATTTTATTTATTAGAGGGAATAAACTCTGTTTTAATAATACAGGGAGATATATAAATTATTATTCACTCCCCTAACATTTCTTAAACATTCTTTGAAAAGTTCTTTAGAAAATAAAAAGGAAGTGAATGGCTATTGATCAAGCAAGATTCATACTAATACTTTCAAAGATGATGAAACTATTAAAATTATAAGTTGATTGCGTGAGATTTTGTTCTTTTCCATATTTATGCAGAATTATTTTCTTTTCCTTTTTTATACACATTATTAATGTTACGTTCCTTATTGTAAATAGGTTATTATATTAAATAAATGTCATCTTACCTTAGTTTTCGTTACCTTAATATTAACAAAAAAAAACCTTCGTGTGTTGCTAATCTTAGATTTTTTTTTTGGGATCACAAAATATATTATTTAATTAACTAAATCTAAAATTTGATCCTAGTTTGAGGAGAGTTCGTATTTTAAGACATACAGTATTTATGTACTCTTTAAGTTTCAAGTAAATTATAACTCCTTATCAAATTCAGAGGGAAAAAAAAAGAACAAGACATTAGAAGATGAAAGTAAACCTAAACTTCTAATGCTTTTCAAATTCTATCATCTTCTTCTTTGTTAGAATCCCATTTTCCTTAAAGCTTTAGGTTTGCAGATTGATCCTTGTAAGAAAGGAAAAAAAATGTCCGATAATATTCCATATGAATTGTTTATGGTTATCTTGTCAAGTGCCAGCAGAGGCTCTGCATGATATGGTTTGCATTACTTCAAAAGTTTGCATGATATGGTTTTCAATTCTATTTTTTCTTTCCGACATTTGTAGAGATGTCGGAGGTAGGAGAAATTATGTAATGCAACTATTGCACCACGTCATTAAGTACATGTGGTACAATCCACCAATGCACTTTTGACATTTGGAGTGATAGTTTTAGTAAATCATCTAATATTTGGCAACATAAACACATTTTTTAAATTCTATATTTTGGAACATAGCCCAGAATATGGGATGATGTGGATTATCACTCCACATGTCACAAATGCAGTGGTAGGTGACAGAATATATTTTGGATTGATGGATTTCCTTTCCATTTGACATTTCACAACCCAGTTTGAACAGCAGATAACTGAGAGTGATTCGGTGATTGGTTTGAGGACCCTTGCCCTTCTTTTTCTCATGGAAGTGAGCCAAAATATACCAAATAATAACAGACCAGTTGACTTCCAGTCCGTAGTAGATGGCAGCCATGATGCTGAATCTCTTCATAGTAACAACATCTAGAGAAGAAGTACAATTTTCAATCAGTTTAGCGACCATATCAGCCATCCGCTGATATTCATCCTTCAGCTGTCTCTTCTTGATGTTGCCAGACAACATCTCCCCTTCTTTGGCACAGATTGCCCAGAATTGTTGGTGCTTATCCTCTGTCAGCACAGTGACGTCATGTCGCCCTTTGTTCGAAAGCCCAAAGGTCTCGTGAAGAAGAGTGGGGGTAATAACGATAGATCTACCTCCGACAGTAGCTTTGATTTCATGGGTGGTGAAATCAACAGTAGCAGTATTGTAGTATTCCAATACCTGGTCAGTCCATATCACCCCTTCGTTGTACTCCATGAAGTTTACCAGTGAGGCCGACTTGAACTTCTCCAGCAGTTCTTTCATTAAATCGGTACCAGATTGGTAATAGGAATCATAAGCTAAGTACATACCTTCAGCAGCCATTTTGAATCTGTTGGGAGTTAGAGAAACAAGAAGGAATTTTGCAGAAAATTGCTTGAAATTTCTCACAAGTGCTCTTTGAATATTTGGGTGCGTAAAGAGCTACACAGCTGATCAGATTGGGATTTATAGAGTTAGGGTATTTCGGTTTCCGTGATACCAGCTAAACGTTAGATCCGTTTCTTGTCAGTCCTGATCGTGCGGCGTCAGTTACGACCTTTCAAATTCAAATCGCATTAAATGAGGAGCGGAAATATGTACCGCTCTTCTGTCACTTGTAAAAGCGTGTTTTTAAGTAAAGCGTTTTAAACAGTAAGCTTTTACATAAGCGATCAGATGAGTAAAATAAATACTTATCTGATGGGACTACTGTCCTGATGACAGATTGTTATCAGTGAAAGCCAATAACTGATAACATTCCTCGGCTGTTTGTCAATCCAGCTAGATAATTAATCTTTAATCTTCAAGACTTTAATCTTCTGTTGAAAACATAGCTTCAACTAATTGTCATCAACAAATTTCATCTTTTAATCAGAAGTACCGCTAGTCTTACACGTTCCCCCTGACTTTAAGAATTCATAAGTTAAATAGTCTGTTGAGAGTTAGTCCTTGAAGTTAAATCAGATGAGTAAGCTGTTGAACTTCAGTCTTCTGATGAGTTCCCCCTCAGCTTATGCATCTAACTTTAATAAACCTAGTTCAGCTCTTAGAGTTGAAAACCTTGTCTCACTTAGAGGTTTTGTGAAGATGTCAGGAATCTGATTTTCAGTAAACACATATTCTATCATTACATTTCCTTTCTCCACATGATCTCAAATAAAATGATGTTTGATCTCAATATGCTTAGTCCTTGAATGACTTGTAGTATTCTGAGTAAGGCTGATTGCACTAGTATTGTCACAGTAGATAGGTATTCCACTGATTTTTATGTTGTAATCTTCAAGTTGATGCTTCAACCATAATATTTGTGTACAACAAGCTCCATCAGCTATGTATTCAGCTTCAGCAGTTGATATGGATACTGAAGTTTGTTTCTTACTCATCCATGAGATCAGACGACTACCTAAGAACTGACAGACACCTGTTGTGCTTTTTCTGTCAATCTTACAGCCAGCAAGGTCAGAATCTGAATATCCAATAAGTTCAAACCCAGATTCTTTAGGGTACCACAATCCCAAATCTTCAGTACCTTTAAGATACTTGAGTATCCTTTTGGCAGCTAAGAGATGAGATTCCTTAGGATTTGATTGAAATCTCGCACAAACCCCAACAGAGTACATAATACCAGGTCTGCTAGCTGTTAAGTATAACAGTGACCCAATAATTCCTCTGTACTTGGTTATGTCCACTGATTTGCCATCTTCATCTTTATCCAAACGAAGACTAGTAGACATTGGAATATTAGCAGTAGAGCTAGTTTCCATACCAAATTTCTTGAACAGATCATTTGTGTATTTTGCTTGGCTGATGAATATTCCATTAGGCAACTGTCTTACTTGCAAACCAAGAAAATAATTAAGTTCTCCCATCATGCTCATTCAAACTTGTTCTGCATCAGCTTTGAGAACTTATCACACATCTGTTGATTAGTTGAACCAAAAATAATGTCGTCCACATATATTTGCACAAGCAAAATATGTTCTTCCCATTCAATAGTGAACAGGGTCTTGTCTACCTTACCTTTACGAAATCCTTTAATTAAAAGAAAATCAGATAGGGTATCATACCATGCTCTTGGAGCCTGTTTCAGTCCATAGAGGGCTTTCTTCAGACGATACACCTTGTCTTCTTCTTGATAGGCTTCAAATACAGGTGGTTGTTCAACATAAACTTCTTCTTGCAATTCTCCATTGAGAAAAGCTGATTTCACATCCATCTGATAGACTGTGAAATTCTTGTGAGCATCATAAGC
Organism: Penstemon barbatus; assembly: GCA_003313485.2. NCBI lineage: Eukaryota > Viridiplantae > Streptophyta > Magnoliopsida > Lamiales > Plantaginaceae > Penstemon > Penstemon barbatus. The sequence continues at coordinate 26,029,737 of CM064881.1, forward strand.
AAGGAAGAGTCTGATTGCCTCTAATCTTGCTACTGGTGCAAATGTCTCATCAAAGTCACTGCCTTCTTCTTGGCAATAACCCTTGGCCACTAAACTAGCTTTGTTTCTGGTGACTTCACCATCTTCATTCATTTTATTTCTGAATACCCATTTAGTGCCAATGAACCTTTGATGACTTGGTCTAGGAACTAAGTACCAGACTTCATTCCTTTCAAATTGATTTAACTCTTCTTGCATAGCTTCAATCCACTTTGAATCACTAAGAGCTTCTTCAATTTGTTTGGTCTCAATTTGAGATATGAAGCTGACAAACATTGCAGCAGCTCTCCTTGTCTTCACTTTATCCAAAGGATCACCAATCACCAGCTCTGGTGGGTGATTCTTGAGCCATCTAAGATCAGGTTGCAAATCATAATGTTGTCCTTTGTTTTGATCTTGCAACACTACTGTTGGAGTTCCAGTAGTAGTCTGTTGAACAGTCTCTGGTCTATCAGCTGTTTGTAACTCGTCTGTTAGACAATCAACACTGTGATTTTGAACAGTACTTGAGTTAGCAGCTGGATTGAGATCAGGTAGTATGATGGGAACATATTCTTCATTCTTTCCAACATTCAACTTCTGTAAATCAGTAGACAGATCTTGATTATTACTTTGATTCTTTTCAGAAGATTGACTTGGTTCATCAAATACTACATGAATGGATTCCTCTATAAGTAAAGTTCTTTTGTTAAAGACTCTATAAGTTTTACTAACAGTAGAGTATCCTACAAAAACAGCTTCATCAGCCTTTTCTGCAAATGCAGTAAGGCGATTTTTCCCATTATTTAAAACAAAGCATTTACAACCAAATATCTTGAAGTAATGAATGTTTGGCTTCCTGTTGTTCCAAACATCATATGGAGTCTTGTTTTGGTGCTTGTTGATCATGCATCTGTTTTGGGTAAAGCATGATGTATTTGTTGCTTCTGCCCAAAATCTTTGAGGCAGCTTAGCTTCAGCTATCATTGTCCTGGTAGCTTCTTTAAGAGTTCCGTTTCTCCTTTCAGCAACTCCATTCTGTTGAGGGGTTCTGGCAGCAGAGTACTCATGACTGATTCCTCTGGCATTACAATACTCTTCAACAGTAGAGTTTGTAAACTCAGTCCCTCTATCTGATCTGATCTTTAGTATTTTCATACTTTTCTCATTCTGAATCTTTTCCATCAGATTTGTAAGATGCTCATTGGTTTCACTTTTCTTCTTCATGAAATCACCCAAGTGTATCTTGAATAATCATCCACAACAGCTAGGCAGTATTTCTTTCCACCATTGCTGACAGGATCAATGGGTCCAAATAAATCCATGTGTAGCAGCTCCAATATTCTTCCAGAAGATTGATGCTTCTTGCTTTTGAATGATGACTTGATTTGTTTACCCTTCTGACATGCGTCACAGAGCTTATCTTTACTCATGACTGTCTTTGGAATCCCTTCTACCAGATTGTTCTTGATGAGTCTGTTGATGGTCTTGAAATTCACATGATTCATTCTTTTGTGCCACAACCAACTGACTTTACTTGGTGTTGATGCCACCAAACAAATACTTGAACTCTTGTCAGCAGAATTCCAGTCCACCGTGTAGACATTCCCTTGTCGTCTTCCAGATAAAATTACCTTCTTTGTACAAATCTGTTCAACGTAACACTTATCTGTTGAGAAGATGACTGAATATCCTTTGTCACAAAATCGACTTATGCTCAGCAAATTGTACTTGAGGCCTTTAACATAAGAGACGTCAGATATCTCAATGTTGCCTTTGATAAGATTTCCACTTGCTACAATCTTGCCTTTTTTGCTGTCTCCAAAAGTTACATTCGGACCATCCACAGCAACTGCATCAGTCAGCTCATGTATGTTTCCACACATGTGTCTTGAACAGCCACTGTCCAAGTACCAGATTTTCTCTACTTTACTCCTACTCCTAGTCCTAACCTACAAAACAAAATAAAATTGTTTTAGGTACCCTTATTAAGAGGGTTCTGAAGATTAGTTCCACCTTTGACAACCCAAGATGATGAAGTCTTAGGCTTCTTAGGTTTCTGTTGTTTGGCAGGAGCATGAACAGTTTCATCTTCATCATGTTTATCAGATTTGCTATGTTGATGATAATCAGCATGATAAGGATAATGTTTAAATGTAGAGTAAGATGCATGATAAGGAGGATATGCATGCATTGGATGAGCAGGATATGGTGCATAGTAAGTTGAAAATTGAGGTGCATGATACATAGGAGGATATCCAGCAGGTTGCACATAATAAGACTCATTTCCATCCAAGCATTTTGATTTTTCTTACTTTTATGCTTCTTTGGTTTACTGGATGCTTGCTCATTAACAGATGACTTAGTTTTATCAATAGTCTGAATAGTTTTAGCCTTATCAGAAGACTTCCTAGGACTCTTCTGTTTGGACTTACTAGTCTGTTTTCCTACACTAGGCTCTTTGCTCTTTTTAGCCTTATGAGGTTTCGTTTCCTTTAATGCTTTCTCAGGTGAAGCAGGTTTAGTAGTCTGAACATACAAAATGACCTTACTGTTGTCAGCTGATATAAATTTTTCAGTATGGTTCAGTTCTATCTTATCCTGATCTAAAGGTGTCTTCTGTTTACTAGATATGTGAGTGGATGCAACAGATGACTTATCACGAGACTCAATGACTTTCTCAAGCTCAATGATTTTACCCTTATAAACTTCACATTCAGCTTTCAGAGATTCATTCCCTTGCTCAAGCAGTTTGTATTCAGCTGATTCTTTTGGCTTTTCAGCTTTAAGTTTCAGTGAACTGTTTTGCTCTTTCAGCAATATCATCTCTTCCTTAAGCTTTTTAAATGCATCAGCAATACTTGTATTGTTGAGCATCATTTGTTCAAATGAATTAAATAATTCATTATCAAGAGGAGTTACCTCATCATCCTCGGAGTCATCAGATTCCTTAGCCATCAGGCAGAGAAGAGCAGGACTCTCTTCATCAGAAGTGTCTGAATCTGAATCAGATGAGTAGACAGCAGCTAGCTTTTCTGCTTCTAGGGGGGGGGGGGTGAATAGACCTCTAAACTTTTTAACAATTTTTAACTTTAAAACTTTTGTTCTAACTTGAACAGACTAAGCTGTTACCGAACAGTAAGTTACTTGGCTGATCGCGAACAAATCTTTGAACAACTTCGATGACCACTAATCTGATAATTACTTAGCTGATTTTGCTAAAATCAGTTTCAATACTTAGAGTACTTGCAGCGGATTTGTAAAGTGTTTTTCACAAGTAAACTTAGTAGTTTGAAAGTTTGTTCCCCAGTTTTATAAAACTCCTTTTCTTATAAAACTTTTCAAACAGTTAAGTCAAAGTGTTTTTATACAACTGAAAATATGCAAGTAAAAATGCAAGTAAAAACACATAATTTTTATAGTGGTTATATGGATTTAAATATCCTTTAGTCCACTCTTCCAAGTCACTAATATCTTGGGTTATATTATAATCACAAAGTTTACAGTATACTCTGCTTGCGCCAATCAACAAATGAAAAGGCCACAAGTGCGCAGTAGGAAATCACACAGAAACTCCTACTCTCCGAAGTAATATCACTCACAAAGATGAATATCTACTTCTCACAACACTCACGATTACAAAATCACTCAAAATATGTATTTTTCGTTGTTCTTCTGATAGAAATAGTGTCCTGCAAGCCAGCTGTATGGCTAGTATTTATTGTAATAAATGCGGAACTATTCAATTTCGATTAATAAATGCACTTTATTAAATGGTCATCTTTATCTTATGTAATAATAATCTACGCATAAGGATAGAAGTCCTTAGATCACAGGGCTATGGGACAACCCGTGGACTGATCTCCAAGGCCGTGATCTAGAACATATTCAAGAGTCGTAGAATCCAATCGAGATAGGACATCGTTGGATTCGGTTAGACTCTCACTATTGTGTGTACTCCGATGAACCGGAGGACACTGGGGTCCACGAGCGTGACTGGGATGGTCGACACACATAAGTGGGTGGCTTGCTGGGATGGCAAGCGCACTGAATACCCCAATTAGGTAATAACTCACCATGGAAGCGGTGGTCGCATATCGGGGTTGAAGTTATTTCAAATTTATAATAGTATACGAGGAACGATCCCTAACTACTTGAGGTGATAGGGTTTATTTGGTGCGAGAACGTCTATGCTTTGATATGAGTTCCGACTGACTGGGGATCGCCAGAAAGTCTCTGTGGACTCATGTTGGGTATAGAGGAACTCGTATGCAGATTCATATCATCAACAAAGGATCCATTGACCCGACTTGATAGGTTGGGAAATTCTCCTATGGATTTCTGTGAGAAATTAATTCTGGTAAAATCCTTGGCCAAGGTATCTGACGACTTTATGTAAGTAGCTCATAAAGATTAAGTCAAAGAGAATTTATTTCGAGACCAGAGTACATAAGGTCAAGACAAAAGAAAAGGGAATCCGATGAAAGACCATACCCTTAAGTCTCGACTGGGAGATTGATCGATGGAGAGATTATGTCATATATGGAAATTATAAATGATAAAAGGTTCACTGAATTAATTCACCAGTGATTGGGCTCCATGGGCTTGTGGCTGGACATCGACCGTGGAGTGTGGGAGAATTCCCAAATTGGCAGGGGTGCTAATTTTGGAATGATCAATCGATAGAATGTTCGATTGATTTAGAGTAAGTCTTACTCGAATAATTAAATAATATTTTAATTATAACCCACGACCAATTATGTGGTGAACCTACGGGGGCATACACAATACACATGAAGCGAAAGCAAGGAAATAAGAACGACCGAGTCGACTGGGTCGACTGGGTGAAAAATCGACTGAGTCGATTATATTGGGTGGGTCGACTGGGTCGACCCAATTGGAACAAAATGGGATCCAATTGGAATTGGATCAGGATCATAAATTAAATTGGAATTTAATTTGTGAATTAATTAATTAAGTTGGATTTAATTAATTAGAAAAGGATTTTAATTAAATAGATTTAGAGTCTGATTTAATTAAATGTGAGATTAATAATTAATTGGGCTATTTAATTGGGAGATTAAATTAGGTCTGGTCAAATTAATTAACTGGGCCATGAATTAATTATGAGACTTGGTCTTCTAATTAAAGAGGGTCATGGCCCATGTAGGAGAGAGAAGACCTAATCCTAATAGGACTAGGTTAGAGAGTAAACTATAAGTAGCTTTCTTATAGTTGAATTTCACACAACTCCATATGCAAAAATTGAGCAAGAGCAAAAAAATTCTCTCTCCCTCTCCCTAGCTACATCGACCGAACCCTTCTTCCACTTTGAAGAATTTTTTGTTTTCGAGTTTTGTTCCTAATTCCTATTTATAATATATCTCGTGTTCTAGCTGATCGAGATATATTATTTTCGTGATATTGCGGTGTATCAACTCGTAGAGGCGCAACACGTGGGGCGCTACTCAAAAGGTCTGGGTCGATTTTGCCGGAGCAGAATTCAGAGCTCGTTTTGCTAGCCGAGGATTAGCAAGGAGATAGGTATAAACGAGAAAACTTATACTATCGTTTTAATTAATATTCATATATATACACCTAGAGTAGTATCCTGGCAAGATTCCGTAAGAGGTCCTAAAATTTTTTATATTCCGCTGTGCCTAGGGCTGTTTATCTTACCGAATCCCAACAGTGGTATCAGAGCCAACTCTAGGCTTTGTATATATATGAATTTGCAAATTCTGTGTTTATTAAATCATATGTTTGATTTATGTGGCTAGTTCTTTAACTTTGCATGTTATAGGACGTATGTTTAATTAACTTGGAGTTAATGTTTAATTTAGGATTCGAAAAAATTTTATCATGTTGGTTTTTAATTTTGGATTGAGATTTAATTAACTAGGTTTGTTGAATTAAATCTGTGAGTAATCGAAACAAAATTTTTTTTTATTAGATCCGACTCGCGGTGGCACGCGGCGGTGCGCGGCAGCGCACCGCGGCTAGGCGGCCACCGCAAGGCGCTGCCAACGGCAGCATGCAGGCAGCACGCTGGCCGCACACGCTGCGCGCAGCAGCAGCCTTCGGGCTGCTGTTTGCGCGCTGCTGTGCGCGGCTGTTCGCTGCCACACGTAGCCGCGTGCAGCGGCTGCTGCCGCAGGCAGCTCACGCGCCGACCTGGTGGTCGCGCGTGGGCTGTCCTACGTGGCAGTCCTGATTGGTCTCGACTAGTCGTTTTTGGGTTGGACTCTAATTCTGCCTATTTTGAAAGTCCTGAAAATCTTGGAGAATTTTGGAAGATTAGGAAACTTAGAGTTTTTGGATAAGGTAGTTATCTTGTTAGATGTGAACACTACCTTAATTAAACTAATCTAGTCGAAATAGGATTATCTTGAAAATCTTGGAGATTTGGGAACTTTGGGAAACTTAAAGTTTTTGATAAGGTAAGAATCTTAGAAATTTTGATTACCTTAATTAACCAATTTAATCAAGATAAGTTTGTAGATTACTTAGAGCTCAAGTAAGAGCTAATTAATCTTAGAGATTAATTGTTAATTCAAAATTAATTAACTTGGATGAATTTTTGCGAATTAAAATTAATGAAGCCGGTAAATTTACATTTATGCCCTTATGTGAATTTATGCATGTTCTTGAGTGAATGTGTGGATTGATCGATTTTGCCCTTAAGCCCTGTATAGTTTTTGGTTTATTTATTTTTGGGTTGTAATTAAATGGGCCTGATTGGTGCCCTTGCTTGCGCAAACAAATGTAATAGTATAGGACCATTTAAATTATGTAAGCTAGGCTTAGATTAGGCTTGGAGCCGAGAAGACCTCATGAAGACTTGGAGATCCACATGGAGGCCCATTTACCTTGGAGGACATGGAGGCCCAATTCATTACATGGAGGCCCAATCAAGCTGGATATTACAAGAAGGTCCATGATGTATGGGTTTGAAAATTGTAATAGTTAAGACATTTAATTTCCACCCTAGACTGACCAATTGATTCATCACTTGGCTCGTGATGAATCGCATAGGATGGGCATTCGATCAATCATATCCTGCTAGGTGTTGTATGTTTACTTATATTCTTTGATGTATGTCATGCATGCTTAGAATAGATCACGTAAACAAGATAAAACATAATCTGATGAGACCTCGCACAAGAAAAACTTAAAACCTCCAATTGAACATTAAAATTCAATTAGAATATTAAATCGAATAACGGACGCATAAGAATAGTGTCTATGGTCCGAGCCTACCCAATTACTAGGTCTTAGGCATATTGTACGAATATATCTCGATGTCTCACGAGTCGTGGGTCGAGCTATAGGAAGATGATATGTCTATTGCCTCGATGCACGAGTTTAGTGCCAAGGGAGGGGATAGCAAGGTTTTAGGCGCTGTCTCACGAGTCGTGGGGTGTCTAGGATTGAACTATTTCTCTCCACGAGTATTGGACATGATTTAACGCTAGTAAGTATGGATGTCTCACGAGTCGTGGGTCCATATCGAAAACTGAGGCTAAATGAACTTAAGGGTTAGCAGCGATGGTTAACCGTCGACGTATTCGACCACCAAGTGAATCAAATAGTATGGCCAACGAGTCGTGGGTACTAGGAGATTGCATTTGGGCCTTAAGCCCGCTAGGATATTTTAAATTCCCGAAACTTATGTGGGGGCATAAGATTTTGATTAAAATAGTGGGAGTAATTTACAAATAAAAACCATGTTTGTAAATTTGTGCATTTTAAATTAATCTTTCGCGTATTTATTTCTTCTCTCGTCATTTTGTAGATATAATGTCTAAGAATCCAATTTCCATCATACTTGAACAAAACAAATTAATTGGACCCAACTTCCATGACTGGGTCAAGAACCTTAAGATCATTCTCGCTTCTGAAAAGCGAGGTTTTGTCCTTGATGGGCCCCCTCCCGAACTTGCTAAAGATGCCGATGATACTGAGAAAGAAGCCGTGGATTTATGGCTTTACGATGACTTGCAGTCACGTTGTCTCATGTTGGCATCCATGACGAATGAGCTTCAAAAGCAGCACGAGCATATGAAGTCTTCTTTTGAAATCTACACGCACCTGAATGGTTTATTTGGGGTGTAAAGTAGATATGAGCGGTATGAAACTGCTAAGACTTTGCAACAAACGAGGATGGCTGAAGGTGCTGATCTTCGATCTCACTGCATCAAGATGATTGGGCTTATTGAAAACCTTTGTCATCTTGACGTAAAGATGGACAAGACACTGCCAGGATATAATCCTCCAGTCGTTGCCAAGATCATTCGAGCAATTCGTAGTGAACTACAACATGCACAAGATGGATGTTGAACTTCACGAGTTGGCTAATATGCTCGCCACTGCCGAGGCTTCCATGAAAAGAGAGAAGCCAGTGATGGTTGCTACCTCGACCTAATCCAAGTCCAAAAGGACAAAGAAAAGGAAGGGGAAAGGAAATGCTTCTTCAAGCAAAGACAAAGCACCATCTGGGCCCATAGGGAAGGGAAAGAAGCGTAAAGCTTCGTCTGGTGAACAGAAATGTTTCTACTGCAAGAAACCTGGACACTGGAAGAGGAACTGCAAAGAGTTCTTGGAGAGCTCGAAAGGTATATTCCTTGTTGAAGTTAATTTATCAATTAACTGTGCATCATGGGTGCTAGACACTGCTTGTGGTTCTCATCTTTGTAATGATTTACAGGTGATGGGAGCAACAAGGCCACTTAGGCCAGGGGATTGGATCCTAAGATTTGGCAATGGAGCTAGAGCTGCTGCCGAGGCCATAGGCGAAGTGGAGTTAGATTTAGGTGGTAATAAATTAGTCCTTAGGAACGTTCTTTATGTACCTGGTTTGGTGAAAAACATTATTTCAATTCCTGTTTTGGATAATGAAGGTTTTAATTTTACTATTAATAAAGGTTCCTTTTCGTTATTCATGAATGATAATATGTTTTTCACTGGTACATTAAAAGATGGACTATATACCATTGAACCACCTAAGTTAGTGATGCATGTACAACAAAACAAAAGGAAACAAGATAATGAAATATCTGCCCAATTATGGCACGCTCGACTTGGACATATATCTAAGTCTAGGATTCAAAAGTTAGCATCATCTGGCGCGATAGAAATCAATCGCATTGATGAAATGCCAACATGTGAACCATGTTTAAAGGGTAAAATGGCTAAGTTGCCATTTAAGGGAAACCCTGAGCGAGCCAAGCAAACATTGGACTTAATACATACTGACGTATGTGGACCACTAAGAAAAAGCGCCCGAGGTGGCTATGACTACTTCATCACTTTCACTGACGACTTTAGTCGTTATGGATATGTGTTCTTGTTGAAACACAAGTCTGAAGCCTTTGAGCGATTCAAAGAATTCAAGATGGAAGTAGAGAATCAACTTGGTCATACGATAAAGGCTCTTCGTTCTGACCGAGGTGGAGAATTTCTTAGTAACGAATTTCTGAATTATCTTGTAGAGCATGGAATATTATCGCAGTGGACTCCTCCTGCAACACCCCAATTAAATGGAGTAGCAGAGAGAAGGAATCGAACTTTGATGGACATGGTTCGATCCATGATGAGTGCCACTGACCTTCCTCTTTCATTTTGGGGACATGCCCTCCTCACGGCAACGAAGATACTAAACATAGTACCTTCTAAATCCGTAGAAAAGACACCATATGAATTATGGTTTGGCAAGGCACCCTCATACGCATTCATGCGCATATGGGGATCTCCCGCTTACGTTAAAAAGCTAGTGGGAGATAAATTGGAAACTAAATCCACTTTGTGCAAATTCGTGGGGTATCCAGAAAACTCGATAGGATACGAGTTCTACGATCCTACAAGACAAACTACGTTTGTCTCAAGGAACGCTCACTTCTTGGAGAAGGATTTCTTTGTTGACAAGAAAGAAAATAACGTAGAACTGGATGAGGTCACTGAAGCTGAAAAGGCCGAAGAGGTCGATCAAGCTGACCCGTCGCCACAGGCAGTGGGAGAACATAAGCATGAAAGTGCACTAGAAGGTACACCGATTCTTCGTATGTCAGAAAGACAACGTAGAGAACCCGAGAGGTACTACGGTCTGCTGCATGAGACTGGACAGTCTCTAACCGACCCAAGGACTTACGAAGAGGCTATGCTAGACATAGACTCGGGAAAGTGGCGCGAAGCCATGGAATCCGAATTGGACTCCATGCACTCAAACAAGGTCTGGGCCTTGGTAGATCCACCAGTGGGAGTGGCTCTCGTGGGTTGCAAGTGGATCTATAAGAGAAAGCTTGGAGTGAACGGAGAGGTAATAACCTACAAGGCGCGATTAGTGGCAAAATGATATACTCTAAGACCTGGAATTGACTTTGAGGAGACCTTCTCGCCCGTCGCAATGCCTAAATCCATTCGAATCTTGCTGGCCATAGCTGCGTGGTATAACTACGAGATATGGCAGATGGATGTGAAGACTGCCTTTCTCAATGGGGACATTGATAAGGAGATCTACATGGAGCAACCAAAAGGATATGCATCCTAAGGAGATAAACACAAGGTGTGCAAACTCCAGAGGTCCATTTATGGACTAAAGCAAGCTTCCCGAAGTTGGAACATTCGTTCGATGAGACAATCCAAACTTTTAGATTCATCAAAAACATGTTCGAACCTTGCGTGTACAAGAAGATCAGTGGGAGTACAGTTGAATTTTTGGTGCTCTACGTTGACGACATTCTTCTCATTGGAAACAATGTGAAAGCATTGTCCGAAACTAAAGCATGGTTATCTACACAATTTTCGATGAAGGATATGGGAGAAGCATCCTTTGTACTAGGTATAAGGATCTACCGAGATAGATCAAAAGGACTGCTGGGCCTCTCCCAATCCTAGTACATAGACAAAATCTTGAAAAGATTTAGCATGGAAGAATCCAAGAGAGGATTGCTTCCAATGAGACATGGGATTGCACTATCTAAGTCTATGGCCCCAAAGACGCCAGAAGAGAGAAGCAATATGTCTCGAGTACCATATGCATCCGCGATAGGAAGCATAATGTATGGTATGTTATGTACGAGACCAGACGTAGCGTACGCTTTAAGCGTTACAAGTCGCTACCAGTCTGATCCAGGTGAGCAGCACTGGATAGCCGTAAAGGCAATTCTGAAGTACCTGAGAAGGACTAAGGAATTGTTCTTGGTATACGGCGGAGGAGAATTGAAATTGGAAGGCTATACAGACTCGAGCTTCCAATGCGATGTAGACGACTTCAAGTCGACATCAGGATACGTATTCTGCCTCAATGGTGGTGCGGTTAGCTGGAAGAGCTCCAAGCAAGAAACAACCGCGGATTCAACCACCGAAGCTGAATACATTGTTGCGAGTGATGCAGCAAAGGAAGGTGTTTGGATGAGGAACTTCATCCAGGAACTGGATGTGATACCTAGTATCGCTGAGCCCATTACTATCTTCTGTGATAACAATGGGGCAATAGCGCAAGCAAAGGAGCCGAGATCTCATCAGAAATCCATGCACGTACAAAGACGATACCATGTAATAAGAGATATCATTGGTAGAGGAGACATTAAGATGGAACGTGTCGACTCAGAAGATAATACGGCGGACCCGCTAACGAAGCCTCTGCCTCAAAATGCATTTGAGAAACATCTGCAAAAGATGGGACTCAAGAACATAAAAGACTGGGTTTAGGACAAGTGGGAGATTGATAGAAATAGTGTCCTGCAAGCCAGCTGTATGGCTAGTATTTATTGTAATAAATGCGGAACTATTCAATTTCGATTAATAAATGCACTTTATTAAATGGTCATCTTTATCTTATGTAATAATAATCTACGCAAAAGGATAGAAGTCTTTAGATCACAGGGCTATGGGACAACCCGTGGACTGATCTACAAGGCCGTGATCTAGAACATATTCAAGAGTCGTAGAATCCAATCGAGATAGGACATCGTTGGATTCGGTTAGACTCTCACTATTGTGTGTACTCCGATGAACTGGAGGACGCTGGGGTCCACGAGCGTGACTGGGATGGTCGACACACATAAGTGGGTGGCTTGCTGGGATGACAAGCGCACTGAATACCCCAATTAGGTAATAACTCACCATGGAAGCGGTGGTCGCATATCGGGGTTGAAGTTATTCCAAATTTATAATAGTATACGAGGAACGATCCCTAACTACTTGAGGTGATAGGGTTTATCTGGTGCGAGAACGTCTATGCTTTGATATGAGTTCCGACTGACTGGGGATCGCCAAAAAGTCTCTGTGGACTCATGTTGGGTATAGAGGAACTCGTATGCAAATTCATATCATCAACAAATGATCCATTGACCCGACTTGATAGGTTGGGAAATTCTCCTATGGATTTCTGTGAGAAATTAATTCTGGTAAAATCCTTGGCCAAGGTATCTGACGACTTTATGTAAGTAGCTCATAAAGATTAAGTCAAAGAGAATTTATTTCGAGACCAGAGTACATAAGGTCAAGACAAAAGAAAAGGGAATCCGATGAAAGACCATACCCTTAAGTCTCGACTGAGAGATTGATCGATGGAGAGATTATGTCGTATATGGAAATTATAAATGATAAAAGGTTCACTGAATTAATTCACCAGTGATTGGGCTCCATGGGCTTGTGGCTGGACATCGACCGTGGAGTGTGGGAGAATTCCCAAATTGGCAGGGGTGCTAATTTTGGAATGATCAATCGACGGAATGTTCGATTGATTTAGAGTAAGTCTTACTCAAATAATTAAATAATATTTTAATTATAACTCACGGCCAATTATGTGGTGAACCTACGGGGGCATACACAATACACATGAAGCGAAAGCAAGGAAATAAGAATGACCGAGTCGACTGGGTCGACTGGGTGAAAAATCGACTGAGTCGATTATATTGGGTGGGTCGACTGGGTCGACCCAATTGGAACAAAATGGGATCCAATTGGAATTAGATCAGGATCATAAATTAAATTGGAATTTAATTTGTGAATTAATTAATTAAGTTGGATTTAATTAATTAGAAAATGATTTTAATTAAATAGACTTAGAGTCTGATTTAATTAAATGGGAGATTAAGTTAATTAATTGGGCTATTTAATTGGGAGATTAAATTAGGTCTGGTCAAATTAATTAACTAGGCCATGAATTAATTAGGAGACTTGGTCTTCTAATTAGAGAGGGCCATGGCCCATGTAGGAGAGAGAAGACCTAATTCTAATAGGACTAGGTTAGAGAGAAAACTATAAGTAGCTTTCTTATAGTTGAATTTCACACAACTCCATATGCAAAAATTGAGCAAGAGCAAAAGAATTCTCTCTCCCTCTCCCTAGCTATATCGACCGAACCCTTCTTCCACTTGGAAGAATTTTTCGTTTTCAAGTTTTGTTCCTAAATCGTTCCTAATTCCTAGTTTATAATATATCTCGTGTTCTAGCTGATCGAGATATATTATTTTCGTGATATTGTGGTGTATCAACTCGTAGAGGCGCAACACGTGGGGCGCTACTCAAAAGGTCTGAGTCGATTTTGCCGGAGCAGAATTCAGAGCTCATTTTGCTAGCCGAGGATTTGCAAGGAGATAGGTATAAACGAGAAAACTTATACTATCGTTTTAATTAATATTCATATATATACACCTAGAGTAGTATCCTGGCAAGATTCCGTAAGAGGTCCTAAAATTTTTTATATTCCGCTATGCCTAGGGCTGTTTATCTTACCGAATCCCAACATCTTCAACAATGCTTTTGTCAACAAATGACTAAGCTGATGAGTGAGCTGTTCTTGAGACTTAAAGAGATTTTGCTTCGGAAATTTTCTCAGAGATTGTGTTGTTGTTTATCTCTTCGTCTCTCTCAGCTATTTATACTTGAGGTTTGAAAAATGTCCGTTGAAGAGAGACAAGATTCAAATTCCTCGAGTTTTGGTCCTTAATATTCGCTAACGGCTCTCTGCAGATGTCCGTACTGTCAACAGTACTTTTCTGCAGGCAGCATTAAATGCACCCAGCTGATGCGAAGCATTTCTTCAATCATTTGTCTTAAATAGCCTTGTACTTCAGCATTTATTACTTCTAGGGCATTTATTACCGTTGGGATGACTTTATGATCCTTTCCACTTGGCTGACGAAAGTGCAAGTCTTATGGCGAACTAAGCTGATCCCAAACTTGAACAAATCTGATTTGAGTCGACTGATCTTCATCAGTCTGATTTCTTTCCTTCAGCAGATCAGTAGTCTTGGACCTTGAATTTTGACTCTTTTGATATCTTCTTTACTTAGTCAAAAATTCTTCAAAGGGATATCAGCTAAGTTGATTTATACTTAGCAGATTTGAAGTTTTGGAATGCATCAAAACCTCCCTTTATTAATTGTCTTCAGTGCTCTTCATCTTCATCCTTATTCAACAAAATAATAAAAAATAAAGTTTGTATAGACATAATATTTAATGAAAGCAAGTAACATCAATATACATTTACTATCGGCTTAAGAAGATAGTAGTTTAATAAACCATTCATATATAATTTCTTTCTAAAAATATGAATATTAGTTAAGAAAATTAGAACATGGAAGCTAAATTAAATAAATTCATAAAATTAATAAACATGTTTTAAGAAAATATATTGGTATAAATTTTAATGTGGTGATTTTAGGATTAAAAAATTTCCATTATCCAGCTAAATACGATCAAAATTCATTGGACTTATAAGATTTAAATTTGACCAAGATTCGGATCTGAATCTGACATAAATAAAGTAAGATCTGGATCGGCCTTTGAAACCATACTTATAACTATAAATTGATTGCGCCAGAATTTTCCATATTTCTGTAGCTTATTTTTGTTATTTTAATCTAATCAGTGCCACGAATCCACAATAATTTCTCAATTTTTTGACATATTTCCTTATACTAAGTTGACTATGCTAAATTTGGTTATTTCCATTTCATTACACATAATGTTACCTTTCTTATTTAAATAAATTATCTATACCTATATACATATAAAAGTACGAATTGGCCAAGGAAATGTCTTCCATTTCTTTAAGATAATTACACCCCTATTTAAATTATATTGTGATACGTTTTTAATTATAGGATAAAAAGATAAAAGAAAAGAATCCATGAAGTATAATTAGACAAGAATTATCTCCTACATCAACCGTATAATTATCTTATAAAGTTTTACAACTCATTAAAATATCGATGGTTAAAAAAAAAAAGACAATTACTCTATATTTCAAAAATTTCTCTAGAATAAAGGACTTGTTTTTCTTCAGAAAATAAAAAGCAGAACTCGGTTTCTTTTGTTTGACCTTAAGAACAGAACTGCCAGGCATGTCAGCATTCCAAATGGTCTATATATTAATTCTCTTAAAATCTTTGTAGCAAGTCTTGTTCGAGTAAATACTGGAAAGAACAAGAGGGAATTAAGCGGATAATAATAATAATAATAATTAAGCGGTGTAAAATTAATAAAAATATATTTAGTTTGTGAAATTCTATTAAATTCTTTATATGCAGTTGATTTTGATTTCTGAGTTGTCATTATGTTGCTTGAAACCATGGATCAAATTTTTCATCTTTTTCATTGAAAACATGAAATCTTCCTTTTTGAATCAATGGAAACGAAAATAAGATGTATTCTCGAAACTTTATATTAACCTAGAAACTGTTTCTCTTTCTTAATATAGTAACTTTTTTAACAATGTTTTTTGGTGTCGTATGAATGATTATGGAGATGAAAATTCTTGGTCTATGTTGTTTTCAATTGCAAAATGAAAAAAAAAAGTCTTACTTAAGAAAAATAAGTTATTCAAAGAGCAAAGGAACGGTCCTTTTTAGGGTTTTTTGTACTTTGCACCCTTAAAATTTAGATTTTGCACTTTGCACCCTCAAAATATGAAAAATACAACACTTTGTACCCTCTTTTATTTTCAAGCAAAAACTCAAGGGCAAAATAGGTAATTCTGATGAGGGGTAATTTGGATCCCCTGCTTTCGCAGGCTCGATGCGGTTCGAACAACACCAGATCCTGCCCCCAAGACCAAGAGCTGGCCCAGGGTTCTAAATAAACTGTTCCGATCCATTGAAAAGAACCCGAGCTCGAGAGGTGTTGATGGGCCAAGCCTAGGCCCAAGCCCATCAATTCTGTTATAAATACCCCACGCATTTATGACGACACAACTTCCCAGGTGCTCTTCCTTTAAGACTGCTGCTCGGACTCACTTGGGAATATTAGTATAGGCTAGCTCGAATGTATTTTGCCCTCTAGCTTGTACGGCATCCAGTAATGCTCGAATAGGACTCTGAATACTTGTAATCTATACTCGATAATCCTGAATACAAAACTATTGATCTTTTTCTTCTATTTGTTAGCCTTCATAACACATTGCATAACACTTTGATCGAACCAACGAAATCGCGTAAGATCAATTGGCGCCCACCGTGGGGCCTTATTCGAGTATTAGATCGAAATATGCCTACTACGAGGAGAAATACTACAATCGAGGGGAACCCTCCCATGCAGCAGGAGCGCAGAATTCGGTCAATAATGAGCCTGATAATCTGTCGCGTGCGGCTCAACAACAGGAGGTTCCACCGGTTATACCACACGATAATGTTCCAATTCACACGACAGTTGGAGATCTAAGGTCCATCATAGGCACGATGTGTCGAGAATTTCTGAACGGAGGAAGGGCTGATCAGTCACCTGTAGATCAGCCAGCAGTTCACGGGAGACCTGAAATACCATCTTCGAACATCCAGAGGGAGAACAGTGTACTGCGATCAATATCGCATGCGCCAGTGACAAACCCTCCTCGGGGTGTACCATCTCGATCAGAAATTCCGCCGAGATCAGTACATGATGTGGAAGATTCAATAATGGGGGAGAGCCACCCTTCTGGTGTTGTCAAGGACAAAAAATCGACCTACAAAAGGGTTACTGATATCGAACTGGAAAAAATAGTGCAAGAAAGAGTGGCTAAGGAGTTGGAGAAGGAAGGTACATTGATAGGAATTCCTCGCGGCAACTATCCCGATAGGCGAGCGGGAAATGTTCCGAATAGAGAGAGTCTGCGAGACAGGGAGATTTCGAACAGTATCATGCGTTGTTCCCCATTTTGTCAAGAAATACGCGAAGCTCGAAACGCGGAAACTGTACCGACCAGACTCCCACGGTATAACGGGACTACCGACCCCGGCGAGCACATTAACAGCTTTATTAATGTGATGAACTTGTATGGACATTCCGAGGACTTTTGCTGCAAAATCATGGTTACTACCTTCGAGGGAATTGCCCTCGACTGGTTTGGAAAGTTGCCACCTAACTCAATATTTTCCTTCGAGGAATTTTGTGATAAATTAAAACATCAATTTGCTAGTCAGAGGAAACCGAGATTACCTGCTAATCATTTTGTTGGTCCCAAGTGGTCAGAAGAGGTTTAGAGGGGGGGGTGAATAAACCTCTTTAAAAATTTTCTTCAAATTTAACTTTAAAACTTTAACACTTAACTGAACAGACTAAGCTGATCAGAATAGTTATTAACAGTTCTGTTCGCGAACAAATCTTTGAACAGCCTTGTTGACCACTCGTCTGATTATTACTTAGCTGATTTTGCTAAAATCAGTTTTAATACTTAGAGTACTTGCAGCGGATTTTCAAAGTGTTTTTCACAAGTAATCTTAGTAGTTTGAAAAATGTTTCCCCAGTTTTATAAACTCCTTTTTAACTCTTTTTCAAACAGTTAACTTAAATGTGTTTTATGTAAACAGAAAATATGCAAGTAAAGTGCAAACAAAAACACAAGCAATTTTTATAGTGGTTATATGGATTTGAATATCCTTTAGTCCACTCTTCCAAGTCACACAGATCTTGGGTTATACTATAATCACAAAGTTTACAGTATACACTGCTTGCGTCGAATAACAAATGAAACGACCACAAGTTCGCAATAGGAAATCACACAGAAGACCTATTCTCTGAAGTTTGATCACTCACAAAGATGGATCACAACTCCGCACAACACTCTTGTTTACAAAATCACTCAGAAGATGTATTTTTCTTGATTCTTCAACTCTGCTTTCGTCAACAAATGACTCAGCTGATGAGTGAGCTGTTCTTGAGACTTAAAGAATTTTGCTTCGGAAATTTCTCTCAGAAAGTGTGTTGCTTTCTTCTTCTTCGTCTCTTTCAGCTATTTATACTTGAGGATAGAAAAATATCCGTTGAAGAGAGACAAAATTCAAATTCCTCGAGTACTGGTCCTTAAAATCCGCGAACGGCTCTTTTGCAGTCTGTCCGTACTATGAACAGTACTGTTCTGCAGGCAGCATTAAATGCACCCAGCTGATGCGAAGCATTTCTTCAATCATTTGTCTTTAATAACCTTGTACTTCAGCATTTATTACTCCAAGGGACATTTATTACCGTTGGGAACACTTCATGATCTTCTTTACATGTCTAACGAAAGTACACGTCTGATGGCGAACTCGGCTGATCTCAATCTTGAACAAATCTGATTTGAGTCGGCTGATCTTCATCAGTCTGATAACTTTACTTCAGCAGATCAGAAGTCTTGGACCTTGAAACTTTGACTCTTCTGATGTCTTCTTTACTTAGTCAAAATTTCTTCTAAGGGATCATCAGCTAAGTTACTCCATACTTAGCCAATCTTGAAGTTTTGGAATTCTTCAAAACCTCCCTTTACAAATTGTCTTCAGAGCCTTCATCTTCATCCTTATCCAACAATTTCCCCCTTTTTGATGATGACAAAACTTCAGCTAAGTACCTGTTAAATACCTAAGCTAAAGAGTGTAATCCTCAAAATTTTCTGAGATAGAAAAAGTTTATTGGATTGAACTTGACTTTTCATTAATATTGAAAAAGATTTACAGGGTACAAGTTCATCAGATGAGATTTCTGAAGAATAGATAGAAGTAAACTGTTTACAATGAATTTATAATTTCTAACTATCAGCTTCTTCATCTGATCCTTCAAGCTCTTCTACATACTCATAGGATGACTCTTCGTCATCTTCGTCTTCATCAGCTTCTTCTTCCAAGATTGCTTTGGCAGCTTCCATCTTCTCTTTGAGTTACTGCTCTTTAATCATCTTCATTGCTTTCTTGGCAGATTCAGTCTCCTTGTACATGGTAGTTTCTTTTTCAATCTTTTCTTCTTCTTCTACCTTTCCAAGATTTTCTTCAGTCTTGTCAGCCGTGTCTTCAGTTTCCTTGGCTTCAATAGTTGCAGCAGCAGTTTCCTTAGCTGTTTCTTCAGCAGCAGGTTCCTTAGCTGTTTCTTCAGCAGCAGGTTCCTTAGCTGTTTCTTCAGCAGCCGGTTCCTTAGCTGTTTCTTCCCTTTTATCTTCCCCCTTTTTGTCATCATCAGTTTTGATGACATCAGAAGGTGCAACAGCAGGGTTGAGCGCAACTGTTGGAATCTTCACTCCAGCACACAAAGCCTTAAGATTCTGATTGACAACATCGTGACTAGCTGTAAGATGATGAATATCAGTGCTGATGATGTCAGTCTTGTCATTGAAGTAGTCAATATTCAGGTTTACAGTTGCAATTTCATTTTGAACGGCCTGTACAACACTTCCTACTTCATGCAACAGCCCTAAATTGACCTCCTTCTCTTCTTCACTGACTTTAATGAAGGTTGCAGTCAGATCAGCGATCTTGTGTTCAGCTCTTGTAAGTGCAGCGTGAAGATGATTAACATCGATCTTCACATCCTCCACATTTCTGTTCATTTCAGTTAAGCTGTTCACTAACTGCAAGGAATGATCTTGAGGAATGGGAATACTTGTGATTTCAGTCTTGATGATCTTTTCTGTAGACTGTTGCACAGTTTCCAGCTGAAGCTTATTTGATTCCGTCAATTCTTCCTTAAGCTCTGTCTTCAGCTCCTCCTTAACCTTCAACAGCTGATGTTGATGCTTCTCTTCCAGTTCCTTTAGTTGATTTTCCATCAGTATCTGGATTGCTTCCATCAGTGATGAATGTTTATCAGCTGATGAAGCAGAAGCAGCAGCTTCATCCCTTTCTTCAACTTCCTGGTGGACAGGAATGTCTTCCATCTTGTCGTCTTGATGATCTTCAGAATCCTTAGCTTTCCACTCAATGGCTAAGGGTTCATCAGTAGCCTTTTCAGCAGACTTGTCTTCAGTCTGATCAGTAGATTTATCAGCATTTTGATCAGCAGGCTTGTCAGCAGGTTGATCAGCAGACTTGTCTTCAATCTGATCAGCAGACTTGACTTCAGGCTTGTCCGCAGTTTTAGGTTCATCAGTAACATCATCATAGACCAAGTTTGTGATGGTGCCATCATCATTGAAGCAAGTTGTTTGTCTGATTTGCCTCACAATGATCCAGGGGTTAACAAAAGCATTATTCCCCTTTGGCACTTCATAGAATGGTTGCACTTCCTTGCCGAAAATGATTTGCTGAATACTTGGCAGCAGTGGCAAGTCACTTGAACAGCCTTGCTGATACTTTGACTTTTTAGCCCATCTCTTCAGGGCAGCCATAACAGCAAACTTAATTGCTCTTTCTTCAGCATCTTCAGACTTTTTCTTTTTATCAGGCAGGGTGCTTTTAATTTTCTTGGCCTCCTCCAATGCAAAGCCTTTTGCATAACTATGCATCACATCTCTTACATAGCTGGGATCTAGGGCCTTTTGAATGGAGTTTGTCTTCAGCCAAGTCAGAACCCAACGTTCTTCATCAACCAACTCCTTCATGCTTTGAAGTTCTGCTATTGACTTATTCAACCTGTTGTCTCTCCAACTGATGTACCTTGGTTTCTCCTGGTTGAACAGAGTCCTTAGCATTAGCTTTTGATCATAGTAAGCTAAGGACTTCTCAAACTTCTTGAAAAGCTCCTTATCAGCATATACTATCTCAAAGGCTTTTCTGACTTCAAATTTATCCTTGGACTTGACTTTGGGGGCAGGCAGTAAGATCTTTTTCTTGTCTTCTTCTTCATTTCTGCCTTCTCCAATCTTGATGCCACCTCCATGGATAGGTCCATAGGCATCAGTCTTGCTCTTTTCAATCACCATAGCCAGTTCAGCATCCTCAGCAGCTTTTCTCTCTGCTTCAGACATTCTTCTCCTGGCCTCATCCTTTTCAGCTTGAGCCTTACTTAGCTCTAGGGCTTTCTTTTCTTCCAATTCATCCTGTTTCCTCTGTTCAGCCTCCTCCCTTGCTTTCTTGTCAGCTTTGGAAACTTTCTTTTTCCTTAGCACAAATTTTCTTTTGCCTTTATCAGCAGGGGCTGGTCCAACAGATGATATAGGATCAGCAGCTATAGGATCTATGATTTGAACATCTGGATCTTCTTGAGGTTGAGCAGCCTCAGCAGTTGGTGCAGATTGAGTAATCTGTTGCTCATCAGCTTTGTCAACATTAGAAGCTTCAACAGCTTCAACTGGTCTTTCAGCAGATTCTGGACTTGATCTCACCAAGTCCACCAACTCAGTCTCTTTCTCTATGAAGGACATCTGCTTCCTTGCAGATTTCTTGGTTCTTCCTTCACGATAGTTTGAAGCAGCTGTATCTCTTTGTTGGCTTCTTGTTCTTTTAGAGACACTTTCAGCAGGCTTCTCTGCTGATGGAGTTCTTGATGGTGATGCAGGGGATCCAGTCCTTACATCAGCGATTATGTTCTCAATGATCTTAGTGGCTTCAGTAGAAGAAGTCACTTTCTCCATCTGCTTTGCTTCTTTCTTTTTAGGCGCATCAGCAGCCTTCTTCTTTTTAGTCTCAACAGCCAGGCTAGCTGTTTTGACTAATCTCCGTTGTCTTTTGGCAGGGACTTCCTTCTGTCCCTCATCATCAGCTTCCTCAGGCTCATCAGCCTTCCTCTTCAGAACTGGCAGGTATTTGTTCATGGCCTTAGACTTGTGAATCTCCTTGCCATTCGTCATAGTACAACCCAGTTTGGACAGCAGATAACTGATCGTAATCCTGTGGTTGGTGTGAGGACCCTTTCCTTTCTTGTCATCCAGGAAATCAGCTAAGATGTACCATACTATGATGGACCAGTTGACTTCCATTCCATAGTAAATGGCAGCCATGATGCTGAATCTTTTCATCGTAACAGCATCCAGAGAAAAAGTGCAATTTTCAATCAGTTTTGATACCATATCAGCCATCCGCTGATATTCATCCCTCAGTTGCTTCTTCCTTATGTTTCCAGAAAACACTTCTCCCTCTTTGGCGCAGATCGCCCAGAACTGTTGGTGCTTGTCCTCTGTCAGTATAGTGACGTCATGCCTTCCATGGTTAGGAAGCCCAAACGTCTCATGAAGAACAGCAGGAGTGATGGTGATAGATTTGTCTCCCACTGTAGCCTTAATCTCCAGTGAGTTGTAGTAAGCTTTCGCTGTGTTGTAGTACTCCATCACCTGGTCAGTCCAGATAACTCCTTCGTGATTTTCCATGAAGTTCACCAGCGAAGCAGCTTTGAACTTTTCCAGCAGTTCTTTCATCAGATCCGTACCGGATTGGTAGTAGGAACCATACACGAGATACATCCCTTCAGCAGCCATTTCAGATCTGTAGGAGTAAAAAAAAAACGAAGAAAGTTTTTGCAGAAAATTGCTCGAAAATTCTCACAAGTGCTTTTGAAGATTTAGGGTGCGTAAAGAACGACTCGACTGATCAGATGAGAATTTATAGAGTTGGGGTATGTCGGTTTCCGTGATATCCGCCAACCGTTAGATTCGTTTTTCTGTCAGTGATGATCGTGTGGCTTCTGTTACGACCTTTCAAATTCAAAAGATATTTTAATGAAGAGCGGGAATATGTACCGCCCGATAGTTATTTATAAAAGCGTGTTTTGAATAAAACGTTTTTAAATAGCTCGCTTTTATTTAAGTGATCAGATGAGTATAATAAACACTTATCTGATGGACTACTGTCCTGATGACAATGCTGTTATCAGAGAATGCCAATAGCTGATAACCTTCCTCAGCTGTTTGTCAATCCAGCTAGATAAAATAGTCTTGATCTTCGATAGTTGAGTCTTCTGTTGAAAACATAACTTTAACTAACTGTCATTAACAAATTTCATCTTTAATTCAGAAGTACCGCTAGTCTTACACGTTCCCCCTGAGTTTAAGAATTCATAAGTTAACTAGTCTGTTGAAAGTTAATCCTTGAAGATAAGAAAGATGAGTAAGCTGTTGAACTCTAGTCTTCTGATGAGTTCCCCCTCAGCTTATGCATCTAATTTTAATAATCCCAGTTCAGCTCTTAGAGTTGAAAACCTTGTCTCACTTAGAGGTTTTGTGAAGATGTCAGCAATCTGATTTTCAGTAAACACATATTCTATCATGACATTTCCTTTCTCCATATGATCTCTAATAAAATGATGTTTGATCTCAATATGTTTAGTCCTTGAATGAGTTGTAGTATTCTGAGTGAGACTGATTGCACTTGTATTGTCACAGTAGATTGGTATTCCACTGATTTTGATATTGTAGTCTTCTAGTTGATGTTTCAACCATAAGATTTGTGCACAGCAAGCTCCAGCAGCTATATACTCAGCTTCAGCAGTAGATATGGATACTGAAGTCTGTTTCTTACTCATCCATGCGATCAGACGACTACCTAAGAATTGACAGGCACCTGTTGTGCTTTTTCTATCAATCTTGCAGCCTGCAAGGTCAGAATCTGAATATCCAATAAGCTCAAATCCAGACTCTCTAGGGTACCACAATCCCAATTCTTGAGTGCCCTTAATATATTTCAGCATTCTCTTGGCAGCTAAGAGATGAGATTCTTTGGGGTTTGATTGGAATCTTGCACAGACCCCAACAGAGTACATGATATCAGGTCTGCTGGCTGTTAGATATAACAGTGACCCAATAATGCCTCTGTATTTGGTTATGTCTACTGATTTGCCATCTTCATCTTTATCCAAACGAAGACTTGTAGACATTGGAATTGTAGCAGTAGAGCTAGTTTCCATACCAAATTTCTTGAACAGATCCTTTGTGTATTTTGCTTGGCTGATGAAAATTCCATCAGGCAACTGTCTAACTTGCAAACCAAGAAAATAGTTAAGTTCTCCCATCATGCTCATTTCAAACTTGTTCTGCATCAGCTTTGAGAACTTGTCACACATCTGTTGATTAGTTGAACCAAAAATAATATCGTCCACATAAATTTGCACAAGCAAAATATGTTCTTCCCATTCAATAGTGAACAAGGTCTTGTCAACTTTACCTTTGCGAAATCCTTTAATTAAAAGAAAGTCAGATAAAGTATCATACCATGCTCTTGGAGCCTGTTTCAGTCCATAAAGAGCTTTCTTCAGACGATATACTTTGTCCTCTTCTTGATAAACTTCAAATCCAGGAGGTTGTTCAACATAAACTTCTTCTTGCAATTCTCCATTGAGAAAAGCTGATTTCACATCCATCTGATAGACTGTGAAATTCTTGTGAGCAGCGTAGGCAAGAAAGAGTCTGATTGCCTCTAGTCTTGCTACAGGTGCAAAAGTTTCATCAAAGTCAATGCCTTCTTCTTGGCAGTAACCTTTGGCCACTAGTCTTGCTTTGTTTCTGGTGACTTCACCATCTTCATTCATTTTATTCCTGAATACCCACTTAGTGCCAATGACTCTTTGATGACTTGGTCTGGGAACTAAGTACCAGACTTCATTCCTTTCAAATTGATTTAGCTCCTCCTGCATAGCTTCAATCCAGTTGGAGTTACTAAGAGCTTCTTCAATCTGTTTAGGCTCAATTTGAGATAGAAAACTAGCAAACATAGCATCTTGTGCAGCAGCTCTTCTTGTTTTCACTCTGTCTAAAGGATCACCAATCACTAACTCTGGTGGGTGATTTCTGAGCCATCTGAGATCAGGTTGCAAATCATAATGTTGTCCTTTGTCTTGATCTTGCAACACTACTGTTGGAGATACAGTAGTAGTCTGTTGAACATTTGCCGTCTGTTGAACAGTCTCTGTTCTATCAGCTGTTTGCAACTCGTCTGTTAGACAATCAGCTCTGTGATTTTGAACAGCACTTGAGTTATCAGCTGAGTTGAGATCAGGTAGTATGATGGGTACATATTCTTCATTCCTTCCAACATTCATCTTCTGTAAATCAGTAGACAGATCATGATTAACATTTTGATTCTTTTCAGAAGATTGACTTGGCTCATCAAAAACTACATGAATGGATTCTTCTATTAGTAATGTTCTTTTATTGAAAACTCTATAAGCCTTACTAACAGATGAGTATCCTACAAAGACAGCTTCATCAGCCTTTTCTGCAAATGCAGTAAGGTGATTTTTACAATTATTTAAAACATAGCATTTACAACCAAATATCTTAAAGTAATGAATGTTTGGCTTCCTATTGTTCCAAACTTCATATGGAGTCTTGTTTTGGTGCTTGTTGATCATGCATCTGTTTTGGGTAAAGCATGCTGTATTTGTTGCTTCTGCCCAAAATCTTTGTGGCAGCTTTGCTTCAGCTATCATGGTTCTGACAGCTTCCTTCAGTGTTCTGTTTCTCCTTTCAGCAACACCATTCTGTTGAGGGGTTCTGGTAGCAGAGTACTCATGATGTATTCCTTTGATATTACAATACTCTTCAACAGTAGAGTTTGTGAACTCTGTCCCTCTATCTGATCTGATCTTTAATATTTTGATACTCTTCTCATTCTGGATCAGTTCCATCAGATTTGTAAGATGTTCCTTGGTTTCACTTTTCTTTTTCATGAAAATCACCCAAGTATATCTTGAATAATCATCCACAACAGCTAGGCAGTATTTCTTTCCACCATTGCTGACTGGATCAATGGGTCCAAATAAGTCCATATGTAGCAGCTCCAATATCCTTCCAGAAGATTGGTGCTTCTTGCTTTTGAACGATGACTTGATTTGTTTACCCTTCTGACAGGCGTCACAGAGCTTATCTTTGCTCATGACTGTTTTAGGAATCCCTTCTACCAAATCATTCTTGATCAATCTGTTGATGGTCTTGAAGTTTAAATGATTCATTCTCTTGTGCCATAGCCAACTGACTTCACTTGGTGTAGATGCCACCAAACAAACGTTTGAATTCTTGTCAGCAGAATTCCAGTTGACTATGTAGATATTTCCTTGTCGTCTTCTAGATAAAATTACCTTCTTTGTACCAATCTGTTCAACATAACACTTATCTGTTGAGAAGATGACTGAATATCCCTTGTCACAAAATTGACTTATGCTCAGCAGATTATATTTGAGGCCTTTGACATATGAGACGTCAGATATCTCTATGTTCCCTCTGATTAACCTTCCTTTAGCTTTAATCTTGCCTTCTTTGCTGTCCCCAAAAGTAACCTTTGGACCATCCACAGCAACTGCATCTGTCAGCTCATGTATGTTTCCACACATGTGTCTTGAACATCCACTGTCCAAGTACCAAATCTTCTCTACTTTACTCCTACTCCTAATCCTATCCTACAAAACAAAAATAAAATTGTTTTAGGTACCCTTATTGAGAGGGTCCTGAAGGATTAGTTCCACCTTTGACAACCCAAGACGTTGAACTCTTAGGCTTCTTAGGTTTCTGAGTTTTGACAGGAGCATGAACAGTTTTATTTTCATCATAATTATCAGATAAGTCATGTTGATGATCAGTATGATAAGAATAATGTTCATAAGCAGGGTAAGGTGCATGATAAGCAGGATATGCATGCATTGGATGAGCAGGATAAGGTGCATAGTAACTAGGAAATTGAGGTGCATGATACATAGGATGATATGCAGCAGGTTGCACATAATATGACTCATTTCCATACCAAGCATTTTGATTTTTCTTGTTCTTATGCTTTTTTGGTTTACTAACAGTTTGCTCATTAACAGACGACTTAGTTTTCTCACTAGTCTGATTAGTCTTAACCTTATCAGAAAACTTCCTGGGACTCTTCTGTTTGGGTTTACTAGTCTGTTTTCCTACACTAGGCTCTTTGCTCTTTTTAGCCTTAGGAGATTTCTTCTCCTTTACCATTTTCTCAGATGAGGTAGGTTTAGAAGTTTGAACATACAGAATGACCTTACTATTGTCAGCAGATATGAATTTTTCAGTATGATTCAATTCTATTTTATCCTTTTCTAAAGGTGTCTCCTGTTTACTAGATGTAGGCATGGATGCAACAGTTGACTTATCATGAGACTCGATAATCTTCTCAAGTTCCATGATTTTTCCTTTATAGACCTCACATTCAGCTTTCAGAGATTCATGCTTTTGCTCAAGCTGTTTATACTCAGCTGATTCCTTAGGCTTTTCAGCTTTAAGTTTCAGTGAGTTATTTTGCTCTTTTAGCAAGCTCATCTCTTCCTTAAGCTTAACAAATTCTCCAGCAATCGTAGTATTGTTCAACATCATTTGCTCTAGAGAATCAAACAGTTCATTATTTTGAGGAGTTACCTCATCCTCGGAGTCATCAGATTCCTTAGCCATCAGGCAGAGGAGAGCAGGTTTCTCTTCATCAGAAGATTCTTCATCAGACGTGTCTGAATCTGAATCAGATGAGTAGACAGCAGCAAGCTTTTCTGCTTCAGCTACCATTGCTTTTCCTCTTTGATGCTTTCTTTCCTTTCTGATTCTCTTCTCTTCCTCAGTGTATTTTTCTGCTTTTGGATATGGGCAGTCCCTGATGAAATGTCCCAATTTCCTGCAGTTGTAACACATTAGTTTTGCTTTATAATCATCTTTTTCTTGAGAAGAAGAGTTAGGTTTAGAAGTAGAAGCAGCATGATTGTATTTGTTTTTCATTTTTCTCTTATAGAACTTCTTGAAGTTGTTCATCAACAGTGCTACATCTCCAGCAGTGTACTCCTTCTTGTTGAGTAGAGATGCTTCATCAGATGAGTCCACATCTTGACTTCTATGTGCTGGTCTCCTGGTGTTTTCAGCAGCAACTAAGGCAGCTGTGGGTCCTGAAGTTGAGGTTTCTTCAATACCCATTCTAGGCAGTTTATACTCGAATGCCTTGAGTACGGAAAACAGCTCTGTAAGAGAAATCTTCCCCAGATCTCTTGATTCTTCCATTGCTGTCACCTTCATATTGAACTTGGGGGGCAGGGCCTTTAGAACTCTGACGGTGATCTCCTTGTCAGTAAAGGTCTTTCCCAGCTTTAGAACTTCATTCAACGTTCTGGTAAACCTGGTATCCATCTGATCAATGGTCTCTCCAGATTTCATCTTGAAGTTGTCTAGCTTCTCCAAGGCAACACTGAGCTGATGCTCTTTGATGGCGTCGTTTCCTTCACTCATGTCACGAACCTTGTCCCACATCTCCTTTGCAGTTTTGCAATGTTTGACCTTGTCAAACCGATCATTATCCAGGGCTTTGGTCATGATGAAATGGCCAACTTTATCCAGATTGAACAGCTTTATCTCCTCGGCTGTCATCTCTGTCAGATCTTTTTCCACCACCATTTCAGCTTCATCTACTATGATGGTCTTGGTGAATTTGAATGGACCTTTAATGATACATGTGTACATGTTGTCATTATAGGCTGCTAGAAAGATTTCCATTCTAATCTTCCAGTCCTCAAAGGACATACCAGCAATGTGGGGAACATGACTGATACAATCCATTTTTCAAAAAGTTTTGGTTTTTCAAAATTATGCTCTTTTGAAAAAGTTTGAAAACCTTTGAAAAACACTTGGATCAAGCTCGTTGATCAGGCAGCTGATTCAAATGAACCACCTGCTCTGATACCACTTGTTGGTCCCAAGTGGTCAGAAGAGGTTTAGAGGGGGGGGGGGGGGTGAATAAACCTCTTTAAAAATTTTCTTCAAATTTAACTTTAAAACTTTAACACTTAACTGAACAGAC
The DNA here is from genome assembly GCA_003313485.2 of Penstemon barbatus. Lineage (NCBI taxonomy): Eukaryota > Viridiplantae > Streptophyta > Magnoliopsida > Lamiales > Plantaginaceae > Penstemon > Penstemon barbatus. The sequence continues at coordinate 26,058,632 of CM064881.1, forward strand.
TAAGCTGATCAGAATAGTTATTAACAGTTCTGTTCGCGAACAAATCTTTGAACAGCCTTGTTGACCACTCGTCTGATTATTACTTAGCTGATTTTGCTAAAATCAGTTTTAATACTTAGAGTACTTGCAGCGGATTTTCAAAGTGTTTTTCACAAGTAATCTTAGTAGTTTGAAAAATGTTTCCCCAGTTTTATAAACTCCTTTTTAACTCTTTTTCAAACAGTTAACTTAAATGTGTTTTATGTAAACAGAAAATATGCAAGTAAAGTGCAAACAAAAACACAAGCAATTTTTATAGTGGTTATATGGATTTGAATATCCTTTAGTCCACTCTTCCAAGTCACACAGATCTTGGGTTATACTATAATCACAAAGTTTACAGTATACACTGCTTGCGTCGAACAACAAATGAAACGACCACAAGTTCGCAATAGGAAATCACACAGAAGACCTATTCTCTGAAGTTTGATCACTCACAAAGATGGATCACAACTCCGCACAACACTCTTGTTTACAAAATCACTCAGAAGATGTATTTTTCTTGATTCTTCAACTCTGCTTTCGTCAACAAAGGACTCAGCTGATGAGTGAGCTGTTCTTGAGACTTAAAGAATTTTGCTTCGGAAATTTCTCTCAGAAAGTGTGTTGCTTTCTTCTTCTTCGTCTCTTTCAGCTATTTATACTTGAGGATAGAAAAATGTCCGTTGAAGAGAGACAAAATTCAAATTCCTCGAGTACTGGTCCTTAAAATCCGCGAACGACTCTTTTGCAGTCTGTCCGTACTATGAACAGTACTGTTCTGCAGGCAGCATTAAATGCAGCATTAAATGCACCCAGCTGATGCGAAGCATTTCTTCAATCATTTGTCTTTAATAACCTTGTACTTCAGCATTTATTACTCCAAGGGGCATTTATTACCGTTGGGAACACTTCATGATCTTCTTCACTTGGCTGACGAAAGTACAGTCTGATGGCGAACTCGGCTGATCTCAAACTTGAACAAATCTGATTTGAGTCGGCTGATCTTCATCAGTCTGATAACTTTACTTCAGCAGATCAGAAGTCTTGGACCTTGAAACTTTTGACTCTTCTGATGTCTTCTTTACTTAGTCAAAATTTCTTCTAAGGGATCATCAGCTAAGTTACTCCATACTTAGCCAATCTTGAAGTTTTGGAATCCTTCAAAACCTCCCTTTACAAATTGTCTTCAGAGCCTTCATCTTCATCCTTTATC